>JASDQU010589796.1:0-31338 GCA_032191745.1 Picea mariana
TCGATAATTTAAAATTAAAATAACTCAAAGAATAACAAACATAAATTATATACCATCCTTTTATAAAACTTAGACAACGACTTAACATAATGTTTGATATCATAATTCATATTCTAATAATACTTAAAATGGTGAATAAAAACCTTTCATAAAACTTAGACAACGACTTAACTTAATGTTTGATATCATAATTCATATTTTAATAATACTTAAAATGGTGAATGAAAATATTAAGATAACAAAAACTTAACATAATATTTGATATCATAATTCATACTCTAATAATATGTAAAATGGTGAATAAAAATATTAAGGTAACACAAAAAAGATAAACCTCAGAAATACAACACAACATAACCCATAACCCACTTATAATATGTGAAATGGTGAATAGGAATATTAAGATAACACAAAAGAAAGGTAAAACTCAGAGATACAACATAACACACTTATCAATTATCAATGGCTCTCTTTACCTTCTATAAGCAAGAGATTAAGGTTACGCATTCCCATGCCACCCATCTATGCAAACATGCATATAAGGAGAGTTATTCCCACCAATCCTATAAGAAGGGAGAGATTAAGGTTACGCATTCCCATACCACCCCTCTATGCAAACATGCATACAAGGAAAGTTATTCCCACCAATCTTAAAGAGATAATCCTAATTGGAAGGATGACAAAAGAGTATGGAAGGAGATGTACTACTAGAAAAGAAATGAAGAAAATAATATGAATATAAAGGGTTGGGAACATAAAATAGAGCTATAATAATAGGTTTTTCTTCTTAAAAAATATTTTTTAAAGATTTGTAATTGAGGGTGTTGTTGTATGAAGTGTTCATCTTTACATGTGGATTTTTTAGATGTATATATTTTCGCTTTGTGATTATCTCATTTTATGATAAAAATTGGAGGAGAAGTTAAAATGGTTGGGTTGATTAAGTTATGGACCTATTCACTTAAAATGGTTGGTTGGGTTGATTGAGTTATAGACCTATTCTTGTCACCAAGAAATTGGTCACCTAGCCCAAATTGCTAGGATTATCAATAGTATATGTATCCTATGTGTACACTCATTTTCACACCATTTTCCCTTAAAGTAACTTAGGAAACCACTTTGGTAGATCTATGATCATAACCTAATCTAAGTAACATGTCAACTCAACATCAAATGAATCAGTATATTTAATACCATAATCAATTGTGTCTTTGAGATACCTGAGTACCCCTTTCACTACATTCCAATGTCTTTCTAGAGGTTTAGCCATAGACTGACTTAACACACTAATAGAGTATGCTATGTCAGGTCTTTTTGTAGTGAGATAGTTCAAGCTTCCATATATATGTCTATACATTGTATTATTTACCTCCTCTGAACCATCATCACTGTAAATTTTTGTGTTCTATTGCATTGGAACATAAAAATTTTTACACTGATCCATTTTAAACTTCTTAAGTACTTCTCTGACATATTTAACTTGAGACAAAAAGGTTTGACAAGCATTTATCCAAACATCAAGGCTTAGGCAGTAATGTAAATCACCAATATCTTTCATTTCAAATACCTCTGACATCTGCTTCTTAATGACATTAATCATTTTTTCTGAATTTCCTATAATAATTAAATCATCAACATATAAGGAAATCAATACAACATGCCTCTTTTCATCAAGCTTTGTATATAGATTTGGATCATTTTTACTTGTCATAAAACCATGTTGAAGAAAGAAGGAATCTATCTTCTCATACCATGACCTAGGTGTTTGTTTCAATCCATACAATGCTTTCTTTAATTTACACACTAAATGTTCCTGACCACTTTTCACAAACCCCTCTAGTTGAGTAAGGTAAACCTCCTCCTTTAACTCACCATTTAGAAAAGAATATTTTACATCTAATTGGCTAAGCTTCTAATGGTCCTTTGTAGCTAATCCAATTAACATTCTTATAGTGTTTAATTTAACTATTGGTGCAAATGTTTCTGCATAATCAATGCCCTCTTTCTATGAATACCCTTTTTCCACCAATATGGATTTATATTTATCCATACTACCATATGCTTTGAGTTTATGTTTGTATATCCATTTACATCCTATGGGCTTTTTATCTTTAGGCAATTAAGTCAATTCCCAAGGTTTGTTTTTCATTATAGAGTCATATTCTTCCTCCATTGTTTTTCTCCACTCTTCATGTTCATTAGCTTCGTTAAAACTCATGGGTTCTATGACATTTGAAATATTACTCATTAGGGCATAATATTTATATTTTGCACGTGGATGAACGTGTCATGATGATATTCTCAATTGGATGGTGACTTCTTCTCCATTTTGTGAATATTCATTGTTGGATGTATCCATGTCACTAGGTTCATTTTCCTGTTGTTGCTTCTCTTCTTTGACCTCCTCATATTCAAGAAGTACATGCCATCCTTCATGACTGTTGTCTTCATTGTTTCCTTCTGTCTGTTCATGGAAAATTACATCTCTATTTGCAAACACTTTGTGAGTAGATGGATCAAATAGTTTATATGCTTTAAATTTTGAACAGTACCCTATAAAAATACGTTTGATAGCTCTAACATCAAGATTCTTCTTGTTCTCCTTTGGAATGTGTGCAAAATACTTACACCCAAATATCCTCAAATTACTAACTGTTGGTTTAGAATCATACAAGGCTTCGAAAGGAGTTTTATGATCAAGACACCTCATTGGAGTTCTATTCTTTAAATAAACAACAGTGCTAATGGCCTCAACCCAAAAAGCATTTGAGATATTCTTACCCTTCATCATACTTCGTGCACACTCCACTAGAGTTTTGTTTTTCCTTTCTGCAACTTTGTTCTGTTGTGCAGTGTGGGGTACTGTGAATTGCTATATTATTCCATGATCTTTGCAATACTTGATGAAGTTCCGCAATCTGTACTCTCCTCCTTGATCTGAGCGGACGATTTTGATGGATTTCTTGTTTGCTTATCCACCATGTTTTTAAATTCCTTGAAGTATTAAAAAACATCACTCTTTTTCCTAAGTAAATAAACCCATGTGTATCTTGTGCAATGATAAATAAAAAACAAAAAATAATAAGCACCACCTAAGGACCTTGTGTGCATTGATCCACAAACATCAGTATGTATAAGTTGTAATAGATCTCTTTTTCTCTAGGATTAGGGGAGAATTCATCTATGTGCATATTTCCTAATGCACAACCTTCACAAGTAGCATACTCATTCTTCAACATAGTGATTCCTTCAACCATACCTTGTTTTTGTAATAACAACAAATCATGATAATTAATGTGACCATACCTTTGGTGCCAAAGAGTTTATGTAGGCATAGTTGCAGAAGTCAATGCTTGACGATTTTTGTTGGTGACATCAAGTTTGTACAAACCACCAACACTGACTCTTGAGGAAACAGTTCTATAATGATCCTGCAAGTCCTTCACTATACAATGTGTCTTGAAGAATTCGACCTTCAAATTCTGATATGTAATGGTGGACACATAAATCGAGTTTTTTTTTATCCCATGAACATATACAACATTGCGATTGTGTCTGACAGTACCATTCATAAGTGTTACTAGAATATCTCCATATCCCTTGATCTGATAAGAATGATCATCTCCGAGATAAATATGAGCTCCATTATTTGTTTCTTTAAAGTTTATATACCGATTCTTGTTACATGTCATGTGAATTGAAGCACCATAATCAACAAACCATACATCAACATCATTAGTTTCAGCAGACAATGCAACATTAGACACAAACAATTTGAGATATTTTGGATCAATATTCAGGTTTTCTTCTGCAAAATGTCTTGAATGTTTTCTATTTTTATGCCTAACCTCATCATTTTTCTTCTTGTAACATTCTTTGGAAAGATGTCGAGTCCTACCACAATATAAGAACTTAGGTTCATTTCTATTCGATGGCATACCTTTATTTGGCTTTGGAAATGACTTCCTCTAAAATGAATTTCCTCCTCTGCCTCCTTCGCCCAGTTTCCCTTTAGCGAATCTCTTCTTTGTCCATAGTGCTAAGTTTGAATTCTGAGGCTTCAAATTCACGCGCCTCTCTTCCTCTTGCAACAATATACCTATCAGTTCCTCAAAAGTATGAGCTTTCTCTCTTGTTGCAAGGCCTATTATAAACATTTGATAGTCCTCTATCATTCCATTTAGGGAAATTGTGACAAGATCAATGTTTGACACTTTTTCTCATATATCTCCCAATTTATCTTTCATGTCTTTAATTTGCCCAAAAAAAGTACTAACAGACTCATTTATATCCATTTAAATACTTAGCAATTTACTCTTTAGGAAAAGAATGTGATTTGTATTATTAGTCTGATACATATCTTTAAGTACTTTCCAGGTTTCACTAGAAGTTTTAGCATCTCTAATGTGTAGAATTATGCTATCTTTAACAGACATTCTCAACAAGGTCTTAGCTTTATTTTCCTGCTTATCCCAATCTAAGATTGTTTCCGCTATCACAGTTGTAGCCACATCGGGTCATGCTTCATCTCCTTTTGTGATCGTCCATATGCCATAACCTTCCATCAAGGTTTGCATTTTGAATTTCCAATTTACGAAATTCGATCCATCCAATTTATTGGCTTCATTGAGGTAAGTTTCAGCAAGTGGATTCACCATCCTTGTGAACTCTTCCATGCAACAAACTCACATCAAGATACCTCAAAACAATAATGAAACTTATAGATCAGAAAGAAATATCGTCTTTATTTCTTATTGCTTGATATCAATGATAAAAATCAGAGCTCTTCGCCCTCTTCGAATCCACAAGGGAATGAACGATAAATAGGTTATGGTCCTCTTCCTCTTGGTTTTGGTATTTGATCAGAGATAGGCTTTCAATCAATGCAAAAACAAGTCGCGTCCTCAAGAATCAGAGTTCAAATCAAATCAGGCACAATTCTTTCACCAAGACCACAAGCTAATGAGAGGCTGAATTCAAACCTTTGGTAAAGACTATGTGCAAGTCGAGGTCGCTATAATGCCAAAAATGTAGGTCGAGGGACTTGAAAGAATTGCTTTCACACACTTCACGCTTCTTCTTGGATGATCCACTATCAAAGGGATTTCCAAATCGATAAGGCCACGAGCATTGTCAGGCTCAGACCATTGCAAATCAATTGCTCTCCTTCATGCATATCCACGTGGGCTCCTCCACACTATTTGAGACTGCAATCCTTCAAAGAATGTTCCAGTGATCGGGCCAATGAGAGCAGTGATCTAAGTGATTTATAATCAGTGATCTGAAGTAGCAACGCACAACAAGAGAGGTTTGATGAGCCGTCTACAGCCAATTTCCCTCCACGCAGGCGTGATCTAATCCATAACAATGATCAAGTGGAGACCAGGCTTGAATCCACCTCAACAACAATCTCTCTTTCAGCCACGAGCATTTCTCCTTCTGCAGGGATGCTCCTCCTTCTAATACACCAGCAGGGACATCCCTTGAACACGCCTCGAAGCTTTGATACCAAGTTAAGAAAAGAGAGGATGAAAACTGACTCATTAGGCAAAGCCACGCTTCTTTCAATTAATCAATGAGAATTACTATATATATATAATGTCGTTGGAGACAAACTCAACTAATCACCTAATACACCAGCAGGGATGCCCCTTGAGCATGCCTCGAAGCTTTGATACCAATTTAAGAAAAGAGAGGATGAAAATCAACTCATTAGGCAAAGACATGCTTCGTTCAATTAATCAATGAGAATTACTATATGTTGGAATATATAATTCCTACTTATCTAATATACTTGCAAATGTATTGAGAGGTAGAGTTAATCTCTATGTGAGTTGTGTGATCCTATTATTAAGAGGTTGTTAGAGAGTTGGATTTGTGATATCCTTGTTTGGTGTGTGGTTGAGATATTCTCTCAACCTCTCGAGTTATCTTTGGAATAAGTTAGATCTGATAACAACCTGTACACTCTATATAATAGAGTCCATTATATTGATATTGATGTAATAGAATATTTATTTAAATCACTCTACTCTCCCATTTTAACATGGTATCAGAAAGTTAGGGTTGGGCGTGACTCCCTCAGGGAGTGCCCAAGCACATGACGAGAGTATAGGCATGTGGTGCATGGAGATTTTTTCAGTAGGTCGACTTCCTCCTGGAACATATCTGCTATCTGTTGTGTTGTGTAACCTGTGTGTACCGATCTGATCACTCAGGAACTGTTATTTGAAGCGTTGTGTGTTGTTGCTACTTGGCCTGACTCACGAGACTGTCATACGAATTTGGTATTGTGGAGCCATGGACGCGTAGTGAGAGTTGTGTTGTTGGGATTCTAGCAGACATGTGGGTGGAAGTGTTACTGGCTTATCTGTACAGGTGAGCTATGCATTGTTGGAAAGGAACATATATTAACTTTGGTCTATAACAAAGAGTAAAATGCAGTGCAGATCTGTTCGTTCTACAAAGAGGTTAGAACCTTCAATGGTGTGGTGACTACCACCGTCACCAAGTACATCATCAAAATTGTTCTACAAAAAAAATAAAATTTTGAAGCGTTCCAGCTGTTATTATTATAATTTGAAGGATGGGCATTGTAATATATTTAGTGGCCTTGAATATAACCCTGGCGTGGTCCATGGGAGATTGATTTGCAAAGAAAAGCTTGCAAGAAAAGTTTAAAGATGTGGGGAATTACAAGGACTGCATCGATGTCTGGTTCCTCATAACATGAAGATGATTTTTATGATTTTTGGTCTGCAGGGACCAAAATTGAAGCTGTGATAGTACATGCAGTTGTCTTTGTTGGTCTTCTCCGTCGTCTCAGATTTACTATTGGTATTTAGCCAGATCCATTGGACGTCTCCATCTTCTGCAGGTCCGCTCCATTTTATTCTGCACGATTCATTGTGCCTGTACCCATCTTTCTGTAGATCCGCGGGTATACACATCTTCTACAAATCCGCAAGCATCTTCTTCTGCACGAACATTGCAGCTGTTGAGGGACTTGATACTGAGAACGCCACCAGTCCACCCAAGGCGAAGAGATCTCACAATTCCATTCAAAGGGACACTCCGCCTAAGAGGAGCTCCATTTATAGAGGTGAATTACAGTGATTGGTTATTGGTTTGGCATGTCACTGTCAAAAGAAAACTGTGATACGTAGGCATGCATGTGGAAAGCGCGAGCGGACTTGGTTGAATAGGAAAGTGTGGAGTTGCAATGTCATCTGGCATATTGCAGCGTGGATTGGAGTGACCTACAAAACATTGAATATAATAGATTGGAGTGACCTATTGTGGATGGGCGATCTGTTGTGGATTTGACTAGTGCTAATTATATTTTCTGGACATATGACTCTGCAATTTCAGGAAACTGAGGTTTTTCAACCTAGAAAAAGATTGCAAGAGCACGATTTCTTTAGCTTGTGATGATTTGGAAAACGAATGTTGCAAATCGAGGTTTTCGGAACGACGGTGAGGCCGGAGGACGCGATTGTATCTCAGATTTTAGTTCTGTGCAGATGGACATGATGATCTAAGAAGATCGTGAAAAATAATGTTTTATTTCCATGAGGAGCTCCAGGAAGGCGACATGATGTTCGGCCCTAGAGGAGAGGGCGAGGTTGAAAGGCGTGTGACAAATCTTTGTCCATGACATTGCAGAGGAATCATTTCTGCTATTGTTGGAGTTTGTTGTTGTTCGAGCCATTACATGGAGACGCTATAGCGAAGTGGGGTGTACGTGCCCATTCCATCAGACTCACAGAGGGTTGATTGTGAGAAGTGTGATTGAGTTATGATTTTACAAGTATTGTTACTGATATTTTTTTTGGTTTGAAGGTGTGCATAGTTATGTTATTTGTGAGACATGTAATTGAAAGCAAGACTAGGATATTTTGATGTAGTGGTCCTAGAAAATTCTATGTACCTGAGCCATTGTATACCCCGTAATGTGAAAAGTTCATGGTAATCTAAAAACCACTATGTAAAGCATGGTTACAGGTAATCCAAGAAAACCTGATGCATGGTTGAGGGTTATCCGAGAAAACCCAGAGCATGGTTACAGGTAATCTGTGAAAACCTGATGCATGGTTGAGGGTAGTCCGAGAAAACCCATAGAACGGTTATGGGTAAGCCGAAATAAAACCCAGGTTGATGATGATGTGATGAAGGGGGAGCTATGAGGAAAAATGGTTGAATGAACCATGTAGCTGAAAATGATTCCTATAGAAACGACGATTATAGCGGCTGATGACCCATGTATTCCGATAGATGGATTTCTCTTTATATGGACATCAATAATCAGATGCAGGTACAAGAGGAAGCACACGAAGATATGACCACGTAGATATTTAGATAAGTAGTCAATAAGGGAGAGTGTTGGAATATATAATTCCTACTTCTCTAATATACTTGTTAATGTATTTAGAATTAATCTCTACGTGAGTTGTGTGATCCTATTATTAAGAGGTTGTTAGAGAGTTGGATTTGTGAGATCCTTGTTTGGTATGTGGTTGAGATATTCTCTCAACCTCTCCAGTTATCTTTAGAATAAATTAGATCTGATAACAACCTATACACTCTATATAATAGAGTCCCATTGTATTAATATTGATATAATAGAATGTTTGTTTAAATCACTCTACTCTCCCATTTTAACAATATATATATATATAATGTCGTTGGAGCCAAACTCAACTAATCACCTCGTTCAATTAATCTGATTGGAAAAAATCTGGTATTTTGATCTTCAGTCTAGTAAAACACAAAGGACTTAAAAATACTTTTGAAAGTTGAATTGAAACATACGATCAGTGCTCACTGGAGGCTGCCCGCATGAAATAAAGTATCGAGATTCATGGCTACAGCGCGAAAGGTATGCGAGACTTTTAAAACACCAAATAGCTTTAAAAAGAAAAGAAAAGAGGAAAGCAAGAATCCTTCTCCACCATCCATTGTATCTACCCTTTTATAGTGCGACTTTGTTTAATAGAGGAGGTAGATATTTTTGTTGGTAAAGAGGAAGAACGATATTTAAAGCCATGGAGCAGCCTCCTCCATCGCTATATTTTACCAACAAAAATATTGTTGGTAAAGAGGAAGAAGAATATTTTAAGCTATGGAGCAGCCTCCTTTAATCTCTTTTCGTACTTGACAGCCTGTACTGAAATGTCCAGCTTTTGTGAAACAGAGGACGCAGAAGAGACTAACCAACTTTACTCTCCTTGGTTTATATTTTTTATTTACATCATGTTTCTGCACGTGTTTAGGTAGATGGGAAATGCTTGGGCAAATTGTTGTTATATATACAGAGACCGGGAGGATATAAACAGAGCAGGAAGAAAATCAGCTGGCTTGCCTGTTGGGACAAAGGAAGGTCTGTCCGCGATAGACCAATTCTTATAATAGTCCATAGGATTTATACTGTTTATATGTGCCACTGCACTGAATTGTAAATTTCAAGAGGAAATATGAAGATAGGAGAGGCGACTGTGGTGGTGAAACAGGTATGGTCGGTCCTGAGTGGTGTGTTGAAATCGAAATCAAATGCTCTGAAGGGCAAAGCAGCCCACGCAATGAAGACCAAGGTTGCTGTTCTCGGCCTCGTCCAGAACAAGAAGATATTCGGTGCAGTTTCTCATAAGATGAAATCCCTGTTTGGACTTGAAGAGAGCCAAAGGAAATATTCCAGCAACAATAATATGGCATTGACAGTGTATTATGCTACCACACCCGACGAAGAGATGCCTTCTGAAGTTGTTCAACAGTGCGAGCAGGAATTGGAGTATCTATCCCACGCACTTGTTGAGTCAGAGACGCCTTCTGATAACCCTAGAAATTCTATTTCAGTTATAGAGGGCCCGCGGATGTCTACGTGCCTGGTTGAGGACGAGATTGACATTTTGGCGGAGGATTTCATTAGACGGTTTCGCAGCCAAATTCTTTTGCAAAACCAAAATTCTTTCAAACGATATCGGGAGATGTTAGACCGAAGCGTGTGAGCGTTAATTGTCTTGCATGGATACGGGGTGTTTAAAGTTGCAGATGACGAGGCTGAGAAGATCAAGGAAAATTATTCAATCAGTTGGCGACGATTTCAGTACCCTGTGGACTGCGACGAACATACGGAACTTGAAGAGAAGCATTTAGGATCGATGATTTGATTTGGTTTCGCCTTCTGTCGCAGATAATCAGATGTTATTCCTTGTTCTGTGAAGTTTGTTTTTAATGTGGATAACCATTTAGGGTTTATTGTTTATATTTATGGATTCTCCTGGTTCTGTTCTTGAACCATGGCAAGTTGTATATCAACGTCGTTTTGAGCTGAATAAATAAACTGTGGGTGATTTTGGCCAATTGAACGCAAATTCCAGTTCTGTGATACGAGAATATCGTGTTTTTTATTCTGGTTAAGGCTAAAAATATATTGCTTGTTTTGTCAAGTACCAGTAATATTTTTCTTGCCAAGTACCAGTAATATTTTTCTTTAACACCTTTTACTAGTATAAATGATAAACTCTTCCCTTGAAGTAACATGCTTTTCTCTCTTTCTATTATATTGTTATCATGTTTTAATAATCCCTATCGTATTATATCGCTGGCAACATATTACTAAATTAAATATGAGAGCTTCATAATCCTGCAGAAGTTTTTATCTAATTAAAATAACCAAACAAGTATTGTGATGAATTGAAATGTATTTATTCAGTATTCCATAAAAAAACAAAAACACACTTAGCTGACAATGAGGTAAAGACTTATTCCATGAAAAAAATTACCTCAAATTTATAAAAGAGTATATTCCATGAAAAAAATTACCTCAAATTTATAAAGAGTATAAATCCATTTACAATATAGATCTTGAAAAAAATAATAATAGTAATGAGTTCACATCTGTTTTGTGGTAATCAATTGTTAATTTTTTATAAATAAAAATAATGTAAGTGTGGTAATATTGATTTGTTAATGTTTTATAAATAAAAATAATGTTTTTGAAACATAATTATTTAGTGCAAGTGTAGTGTGTAAAAAGTGTATAATGATAATGAATCTTAAGTGATTGTCACTAATGTTATTGGGCATTATGCTAGTTTCATGGCCATATATGCTTAGTTTCAATCCTCTAGACTTGTGAGATGTATTACTGTATTCCAATATATTTAAGAGAGATTTCATCCACTAATGTAAGAAGCATTGCTTAAATTCATCCTCTTTGATCCTCTATTTTTATTTTAAAAGGTAACAAACTTACACTATATATCAATTCATACTCTAATCATATAAACATAAATTATAATTCATACTCTAATCACATATGAAATGGTGAACACAAATACTAATCTAACACAAAAATTCAACAATAAACAACATACAACATAATATATTTATTAATGATTTTCTTTTACCTTATATAAACAATTATAAGAAATTAAAATTAAATGTTGAAATGCCAACCCTTTAACCACATATGAAATGATGAACAAAAATTCTAAAATAACAGAAAAATCCAACAATAAACAACATAATATATTTTTTAAGGATTTTTTTTTCACCTTATATATAAGAAGAAATTAAAGTTAAATGTTCGAAGAAATTAAAGTTAAATGTTCAAATGTTAACCCTTTAACCAAACATGAATATAAGAAGAGTTGTCCCCAATCCTAAAAACATAATGCAAAGTGGAAAGATGATAAAAGAGTATGAAAAAAGAAACACTATTAAAGAAGTGATGAAGAAAATAATATGATGTCATCCTTTTAACCAAACATGCATATAAGGAGAGTTATCTCTAATCCTAAAAACATAATGCAAAGAAGAAACATAATGAAAAGTGGAAAGATGATAAAAGAGTATGAAAGGAGAAATACTATTAAAAAGGTGATGAAGAAAATAATATGAAAATAAAGAGATATAAACATCATAAAATAGAAGACCTTATAGTATTTCAAAATTTAGTTTAAATTCATAATATTATACGATAACAAGGAAGCCTCATACATGTCACAATTAATGAGACTTCATAGTATTTCAAAAATTTAGTTTAAATTAATAATTAATGAGACCTCATAGTGTTTCAAAAATTTAGTTTAAATTAATAATATTGTATGATAGTAAGGAAGTTTCATACATATCATATATATAATTTCAATTGAAAATATTCCATATGAATTGATAATATTGTAGAAGGTTATATATAAAAATTTAGTTTAAATTAATAATATTATAGAATAGTAAGGAAGCTTCATACATGTCATATATATAATTTCAATTGAAAATGTTCCATATGAATTGATAATATTGTAGAAGGTTATATATAAGAATTAATGGTATATATGTAGTGAATAAATTATTTTATTAATTAATTTTTATGTTATATTTATTTAAATTTTAATTATATTTTTTAATTTAAAAATAATTAATTATATTTTTTAATTTTTTAAAATTTCTTTTGATTTATATTTTTTTTAAAAATAAGTTAAATTAAATTACGTACAATTCTAAATTTATATTAAAAATATATAATATTCTAAATTTATATATAGAAAATGAACTCAAACCAGGTGACTAGGTGAAATGTACATGTGGTTGACAGCTTCAAAGCTTACAACTCATGGACCCTATTTTAAAAAAAGAAAACAACTTGTTGGAAAGAATATGGTCTTTTATTTTTTAGTGTAGTAAAATACAAAGGACTTAAGAATGCTCAGTGCTCTTCGCAGACTGCGCGCATGGAATAAAGTACCGAGTTTCATTACTAAAGCCTATGCGAATGAGAGACTTTTAAAACGCCAAATAGCTTTTAAAAACACAGAAAAGCAGAAAGCAAGAACCCTTCTCTACCTTCCATTGTTTCTACCTTTTTATAGTGCGAATTTCCTTAATAGAGGAGGTAGATATTTTTGTTGCTAAAGAAGAAAAATCATTTTTTTAAGCTATTGAACAGTCTCCTCCATCCCTAGATCGCAGCCTACTTTGATCTCTTTTGGTACTTGACAGACTGTACTGAACTGTTCAGTTTTTGTGAAACAGCGGGCGCAGAAGAGACTAAGCAACTTTACTCTCCTTGGTTATATTTTTTATTTGCATCAGCTTTCGGCACGCCTTTTAGGTATATGAATACTCGAGCAAATTGTTGTTTTATATATAGAGGCGGGGAGGATCTATACGGAGTACGAAGGAAATCAGCTGGCTTGCCGGACAAAGGAACGTCTGTCCGCAATAGATCTATTATTATTATTATAGCCCGTAGGATTTATACTTTTTATATGTGCCACTGCACTGAATTGTAAATTTCAGGAGGAAATATCAAGACAGGAGGGGCGCCTTTGGTGGTGAAGCAAGTGTGGTCATTCTCCTGGTCCTATTATTGAACCATGGCAAATTGTATATTAGTCATTTTGAGATGAAGAAATAAACTCCCGGTGACTTTGGCCAATTGAACGCAAATTTCGTTATTAGTGCTGTGTTACGAGAATAGCGTGTTTTTTATTCTTGTTAGGGTTAAAAAAAATATTACTTGTTTTACATTGTACGAGTAATTATTTTATTCCAAACTTTTAGTAATATAAATATAAATATAAATGTAAAGATAAACTTTTCCATATATAGAATAGTAGGTGATGCAATGCAATGTTAAGGCACTCCCATTAATTAGTTGTTGATTTCCTAGAAGTTTTTTTTGAAAAAATGTGATTAAAAACTAATCCATAATTCTAAAATGTGAAATATCAATTTAATAAAGAAATAATCTATTGCAATAATTTAAAATAAAATAATTAAAAAAATAACAAACATAAATTATATACAATCTTTCATAAATCTTACATAAAAGTTTTCTTTGAAAAAAATGTGACTCCATCATTCTAAAAAGTGAAATAACAACTTAATAAAAAAAAAATATATGACAATGATTTAAAACTAAAATGACTCAACAATAACAAACATAAATTATTTACTATCCTTTCATAAAACTTAAATAAAAGCTTAACATAATTTTTGATATATAATTCATAGTCTAATAATATGTGAAATGGTGAATAAAAATATTAAAACTAACACAACTACATAATTATTTAATTTGATTCTAATACTAACCCTAATATTATTTAAGGTAATTTGGTTATAGTCCTACAAACCCTATTATTTAATTTAATTTGATTAAAGTCCTACAAACCCTAATCTTAACTCTAACATCAATAAATAATTTGGTAAAAATCCTACAAACCCTAATCCTAACTTTATTATTTAATTTAATTTAGTTAAAGTTCTACAAACCCTAATCCTAACCCTAGCATCAATAAATAATTTGGTTAAAGTCCTACAAACCCTAATCTAACCCTAACATCTATAAAATTAAATTTAATACAGAAATGAAAAATAAATAATATTGAAAAAAATGAAAACAAAACAAAAATTGAGCAAAACATTAAAGCTCTTATATGTTGCCTTTCTTTTCTGTACTCATACAGTGGAACTTAGAAACAATAATACGAGAAACTCTTTATGCCAGAACAACAAAAAGCATACTCGAAATGTCTCCCAGTAATAAAAAGGCTAAAGTCCATCGAATTTAAGCAAAACTTATCCCTCCGTTTTTTTCCCTCAATTTCCAGCGAATCACAGGTATCTTCAAAAGAATCCTTACAAACCTTGTTCAAGGATCTGTCAGACGAGAGGACAAAACTCCAGTATTCTTTACTTATTACAGAGAATCGATTGTATCCTCACGATTCGATTGTTGGGATTCGTATGGGACGATTTTCGTTGATTGAAGCAGTCAATTACTTATCGTTAGATGTTGAAATGAGTGGAGGGATAGTTATTGTTGCAACAATCTGTTTGTATGTCACAAAAGCAAAGTGATTCATTCCACCCGCCAAGGCAATTCTCACCATAAGGTACACGCCTGCAGTTGCTACATGAACTATAATCTGAGAAATATAGGGTTTGAATTTCTCAATTTGCTGCAAGGAAGCCATTATATTATGGTTCCATTTAGCCTAGCGGGATCCTTAAATGCTCTAGCTCCTTGTCACGAATATTAAAAGTGGAATGCCACAGAAAGGCGGAACAATGACCAAGCAGCACCCGCCAGCAGAAAGGTGAAACACTCACAAGGAGAAAGATGAAACGCCAAAGGGAAAACATGAAATTGGTGAAGGTGAAAAGCCAAAGGTAAAACGTGGAATCCGTAAAGGTGAAACAAAAAAGCAAAGTGATTCTGTCTCTATGTTGAATTGGGCTGCTTCCTTATTAAACCCTAAAATATTAGGGTAAATATGTTTGTACTGCACAATGTAAAATCTTCCACTCTTGCAGCAAAACGTACCATCTGTGCATCATCCCCCAATCCCTCTGTCACAACATATCTGTGTATCATCAACACATTAAAAAGCAATTTAAAAGTACTATAAGGAAAAAGTAACCAAAAATAAAAAAACCAACCAATTTAGAACTGGATAGATCCCTTACATAATGTAAATCGCAATCAATCGCAGATTTACAGGCCATGGGATGGGATGGGGGAATAAATATGCTGGTTGCGTAGACACACTAATTACATACAAGGGCTTCTATCTCTTAACAATAGAATGATGGAACAAGAGACAACTGCAGTCTACAATGCAGGCCTTTCAAGATTTGTTACAGTAGAGTCTGTAATTAGTATGCAGTTATAAGTGAGTACATGATGTGAAAAAGCAATGAAAGGGACTTACAGTCAGCGTACATATTTCTCCAAAAAAAAACGTGGTCACTGCTGTCAAATTAATTTATATTCATGCCTATATGTAATTAGCACAGCCACAATTGTGGCTGATGAACGCCGAAAGGCATATTTAATTTACTAAATTTAATTTTAACATAAATTTTAATTAAAGTTTGTAAATAAAATTTGTTATAATATTTAATTTATTAAACTTAATTTTAACATAAATCATTTATTGTGGCTGTGCTAACACGCTATTTCACTTCAACAGAGTCAGAGTCAGGTTTAGACGGTGAGCATGGCCATCATAGGTGATAGCTCCGCCGTGCATCTGATTGGGTTATACCATTCCATGGTTCATAGCTCCGTCATGTTTCTCATCTTGAAAGCCGAAAATTAAATCGTTAGCTGACCGAGAAACATATATAATTCAAAAAAAATTAAATCATCAGCTGACCGAGAGACATATATAATTCAAAATAAATATATAAAAACATGTATAACCATGAATGGCCACAAAAATGATTATTGTGGCTGATCGTATGACCATCATCAGCCACAATTATAACATGAAACTCAAGCCAAGCGTGGTCACGGTTCACAAGGAAGGCCAAATGTGGCCCTCAGCAGTTATAAATGTAATCCATTTGAGCTAGTGCCTGCTATTCATCCATTAAACGTGGTAATAAAATTTTATATAGATAATAATTTTTGTTAATTATCTTAAAGTGATAATTATATGGTCTTACAGTAATTTCTTAATATGATTAGATAAATGTGAAAAAGTAAACATGTTAACGCATGCATTCATAAATGTAAGGAAGTTATAAACAGTAAATCTCATTCATTGATTTAGGAGGACGACTAAGAATATGCCAACATCTTCAATTCTTGGCCATAAGATTAAGATTTAAAGTTAAAAGATCATTAAATGTGCCCATGATCAATAGATGTACCCCTTTCGGAATAATTATCAGTATCTACCACTGCGTTAGTTAATTGAAACTCATTGGTATCCCACAAAAAAAGGTGGTCACTGCTCTTGAATTAATGTATATTAATCTATGTTAAATAATTCAACGTGGCCATTCTATATAGATTGATTAATCTTTAATTAGTTAAAGGTGGCAATGAGTGGTTAGAGTAGTAATTTCTTAAACATATTAAATAAATGTGAAAAAGTAAACAAGGAAATAAATGCATTCATAAATGCAAAAAAATTATTAACATTAAATCTTATTCATTGATTTGAATGTAAGACGAATTGAAAATTGTAATTAAAAAACTGATTAAACTATCAATTATGATAAGGAAAAAATAAAACTCACATATACAAAACAACACAACACACTTATAATATGTGAGATGGTGAATAAAAATATTAAAATTACACACCCAAAAAAAAAACTCAGAAATACAACACAACACACTTATCGATTATCAATGAGTTTCTTTACCTTATATCAAGGTTACGCATTCCCATGCCACCCCTCTAGGCAAACATGTATATAAGGAAACTTATTACCACCAAACCTAATATATAAACAAGAAGAGATTAAGGTTAGGCATTCCCATGCCACCCCTCTACGAAAACATCCATATAAAGAAAGTTATTACCACCAATCCTAAAGAGATAATCCTAATTGGACGGATGACAAAAGAGTATGGAAGGAGTTGTACTACTAGAAAAGTAATGAAGAAAACAATATGAATATAAAGGGTGAGGAAAATAAAATAGAGTTATAATAGTTTTCTCTCTTTAAAAAATATACTTTTTGTAATTGAGGGTATTGTTGTATAAAGTGTTCATCTTTACATGTGGCTTTTTTAGATGCATATTTTTTTATTTCGTGATCATCTTATTTTATGGTGAAAATATAAAATGAAAATTGGAGGAGAATTTAAAATGGTTGGGTTGATTAAGTTAGGGACCTATTCACTTAAAATGGTTGGTTGGGTTGATTGAGTTATGAACCTATTTTTATTACCAAAAAATTGTTTACCTAGACCAAATTGAAAATACATCATCAATAGTACATATATCTTATGTCTTATGTGTACACCCACTTTCACGCCATTTTCCCTTAAAGTAATTTAGGAAACCACTTTTCCTACTATTAGTTTCATTTAATTAAAATTATAAAGCACTTTTATGACTTTTTCTTTTTTATTTTATTTAGAAAATGAAAAAATCAAAAGTAATGGTTAAAATTGATTTGGTAAAATAATCATATTTCATTATTTTGACCATATAAGGATAACCACTATTTTTCTTATAAATTAAAGAGATTCTCCCAATTTCCATATACATCAATTGTTGAAAGTATCCAAGTGTTGTTAAAATTCATTTAGAACTTTTTGATACATTTCACCTTCACTTTCAACTACCAAAGAGGAGAATCATAGCCTACATCCACACACTCGAGAGAGGTCACCAAAGGATTATGGTATTCAAAGGTTTACTCCACGAGTGTATCCATATATGCTTTGCTAATTTGGTATGTCATTTCATTTATTCATTATCTCTATTTCTATTCATGTATGTTTTCTTTTGCATGCCTTATACTCTTACTGAATAGTAGGGTTCTTGGAATAAATTTGTTTTGTAAAAAAATAGGGTTGCTTGTTTTCTATCCCTTTTTTGTCTATATCTTTGTTACAACCACAAAGTTTGTGGATTTGCTCACCCTTGCTGCAAAAGCACACCAAAACCTGTAGAAGTGATTTGTAAACTACTGTGTATATTCCACTAGATCTTCTGTTACATTGAAATAGTTTTTTATGTATGTTTATTTCCTTAGATCTTAGATTTATTATCACTATCTTATTTCTTGAATTTATGAAAATAAATTAAATACGAAAAAGAAAAAACCAACAAATGAACACACCACCACACAAATGAACACAAGTTGTATCCTAGGAAACCCAAAATGGGAGAAAACCTAGCCAGAAGGTGAGGCCTATGCTCAACACTCTTTTCTTCAGTGATGAAAATGGAAATATAAAAAATGGGGAAGTTTCCTTTGACATTGTGGCCTCAATGATTTCTACATAATATTCTTCCTCCTCTATTATGCTCTCAAATACCACTCCTAGATTCTCTTTTCAACTATAGAATCACTACAATGGTAAAATAATGGAATCCATCTCTTCCTGCAAGCCCAATATTTAACATAGCCTAATAGTCATTTAAGGTTAAGGTTTTTACATGCCTTAACTCTCAATTAGTGTTAGGTTTTTGACCTTCTAAAATCTTCTTGAAAATATGCATATTGCTAGGCCCACATGTTTGAATAATGGAGGTTGATGTGGCATCCACTCGATACCATGGTGCTCAACAAGGTAGGTCAACTTGAAAGAGACATATATTTTTCATACAAGCTCCACTCGAGGTGATTTTTGCATCATTGTAAAAAGTATCGATCTATAGAACAACATCAAGGGGATATGAGACATGCTTGCAAAGTTTTCACCCCCAAAATTGTTGTTTTATGCCTCAAAATGGATCTAGAAGGTTTAGGACCCCAACTTTCCAAACTGGGACCTGCAACTAAAATGGGTGCTATAATCCAATTCCTCCCATTTATCCTCCTGGAAAGTACCAAGGTAGATGAAAAATTATACAATGACTCATTTTTAATCATAGCTCCCCATTTAGGGAGGATTTTGGTCCCCAAAATATTTTACTAAACGAGGTGAGTAAATGTTTCATCTACCTTCTCCTACCTTCACACCGGAGTATCATTTTTCCTTGCTTGGAAATTCTCTTTTCAATCTAATTCACCAGAAGTCATGTTGCCCCTCTCTAGTGGTTCTGGACTTCTTCTACCAACTTTTCCTGAAATTTTGGTGTTAATTCCTCTATTGAAGGTTGGATTTTCTCCTCATATTACTAAACCAATATGGAAGGTCGATATAGAGTTTCAAATTTTCCACATTCACTATTGAGTAAATGCACATATATAGAGGTAGACTCAGTCTGTAGGAATTATCACACACCTTCTCCAATACTTCAAAAGGACCATACCACAAAGAGCTGATCTTCTTACCATGACCCTACTACTGTTTTGTATTCAACTGCAACAAAACTCTATCTCCCACCTTGAATGTCTTCCCAGTTCTATGTTGATCAGGTTACGCCTTCTACATTTCTTGTGACTTCTTTAATGTCTCTTGTACTTGCAAATGGATCTACTTAATCTTTTCAACAAACTTATTTTCTTTCAATGCTATGCTATGAAATCATACTTTTCTCCTCTTTGCTAGCCATATACAACATCCAAGGGTGAAGGTCAATAATACCCAAAGAAAGTTTTTAAATGTGATTTATTTATAGGAGTATGGACTGCCTTGTTATAAGGGTGTTGAATATAGATCAAATTTTGATTCCAAGTCCTTTTATGCTTCTCATTGTAACCCTTTAAAAGTTGAATCATTGTCCTACTAACTAATTTTGTTTTCCCATCTATTTGTGGATTGAATGTTGCTGAGTTGCAGGAAACAGTACCCCAGGTGCTATACCAATACCAAAAACTCCAAAAAACACTCAAACATGGCAAAAACATTGTCGTTCGTATCGTATGGAGTTTTGCGATTTGGAAATGTCATATCGTATGACCGATGGCATTTCCAAGGTAAATTTGGTTTGTACTTTAGTCATTTCAGTGGATTTTTTTTAGTTTGCAAGTCTGTACATGTGACCAAGAGTGACATGTGTCCCTTGGGTGGAAAGGAATCCCTTCATTAACCATTAATAAATATTTTAAATATGTCCAAATATCATCACCATTTAACCCATCCAAGTAATTAATGGTAATATTAAGTTCTTAAAGTAAAAGTGACATTCTCCTTTATCTTTCATTTTCATCCTTTTACTTAAGTTTATAACAGTAGAATTAATTGTTTCAGGATGTTTGAGCGTGGTTCCAACCTCACTGGACTTCATAATTAGAAAGTATAATTTTAGGTCCCATTCAAAATTCAACAGACTTAATAGTTTTTAGGATTTCTATATTGGAAAGATTACAATGTTTCTATTGGATTCTATCATGTATGAGGGTATGGAACTAGCATTTATAAAAAGAACCAAGGCCTCTATATACCTCTATGTACACCGATTAACATTTTTGGGGTTGATCGATCTGTGTTTGAAAACATTTCTCCCTACAATACAAGGATACTACAAGTGTCAAACTAGGGTTTATCCAACCCCCATGCTGAAATGCTCTCAAGTAACGACTCGTGTAAGGTTTAATGCCTCTCCTCTAGGAGGGTGCACTCTCTAACTAGATGTCAATCCAATGCTCGCATTCCATGCTTGTATCCAAGTGTCCTGATGTAAGGCATTACTCCTATAATTATGTGTCGCATGTCCTTTCCTATTAATATAGACATGGTTTTCCTTCTAAAATTCCATTTATGTTTATCTTTATTTTTTTCATGCAAGATAATGTGTCATATATATATATATATATATATATATATATACCGTGTTTCCTCACATCCTGTTTCCAAGATAATGTTCATAGTATACGATTTGACCCCCGACCATAATAATCGATATGGGCTTGTTTCCCCAATCATATCGGCTCACTGCCCTAATTCACATTTATACAATTACAGTAAAATGTGGGGATTAAAAATAGGTATTTTAGATTCTCGCCCCTCTTATTTTTTCACTGTCTTTAGTGCACAACACCATATGGTGTTCATACAATTGCAATGCTAGGCTCTATGACCTTTAATGAATATATAGGCTCTCCGACCTAATATCACATACAAATTCTATCCTAAATATAAATACCTAGGCACTCTTGCCTAAAAAACCATAAATAAATAGGCTCTTTGGCCCCAAAACATAGATACATAAACAATTGTAATTCTCCTGCATCTATCTTGATTTCCAACAGCTCTCTTCCACCAATGTTCCCAACCCAAGGAATGTATACCCTTCATTTCTCTCATCCCATCGGGATGTACTATTATTTTATCAGGTTTGATCCAAGAAATGTTCCCCCTTCAATACTCTTAGTGCATCGAATTTCACAATTAATTTATCAAGATCTTCTAGGAACAAGTGACCGAGAATATCTCTATTGGGAACTCAAGGGAACTCGCTTCTAGGAAAAATACTAGGAAATTAACAAGAAACAAATGTGTTGTTGTAGTGAAACTCACATAGGAGTTCACTCTTCAGGCTTGAAAACCTAGTTCTTCGATAGTGCAACTCCCACATAGAAGTTCACTCTTCAGGCTTGACAACCTAGTTCTTTGACAATGCAACTCCCCAATAGGAGTTCACTCTTTAGGATTGGAAACTTTCCTCTTCTACAAGTCTGACGACCTGCTTCTTCTACAAGATTGATAACTTTCTTCTTCATGATGTATTCACCCTCTAGGCTTAGGCACCCCTTTCACTATTATACATTTAATCATCATGTGATCCATCATTTGTGAAGTTGTTCTTCGCAAACGAATTCCAACTTGCTACTAGGATTCCAGTAGCAATTTGTAACATGTGGAAATCATCCCATCTACATCCTATGCATGCAATCAATATGAGAGTCGAGACATCATCATAAAATTTTCAATTATAAATTTTCAAATCTATTTTACACAGGAAAACACAATTTCCAAGCATGAGTTTTCTACTCATTATGTTTGGCTCGCATAGAAGTAGGCATCAGTCTTCTTTATGGGCTTACATCCATTCCATATACAATATCATTCTCCCTACATTTTCTCAACTTTAATGCAACTAAATATATTCTTAGACATTTTAAATTATAATTTTTCAAAATTGTTTTATACAAGAAAATAAAATTTTGGAGAAATGAGATTTCGTCTCATTATGTTTGGCTCTTGTAGCTATATATATCATCCTTATTCATAGTATTACACCAATCCGATATATAAATCCATTCTCTTTTGATTTTCTCAACTTTCATGTAGCCAAACAATATTGCTAGTGTTCATGCACATTTACAATAGTTCATGAAATGACCTTAGACTTGCATCTAACCAATAATTCAATCATTCCTAGCCATTATTCATATCAAAATGGAATGCAACTATCATTCATGTAGATGCACTATCAACACACCAATCCTTTTATAATGAACTCAAACTTTACCAATAAATAAAACCAATGCAGCAATAATCATTGTCACATCTACACAATGCATCATTGCATTGAATCTAGAATACTACATATCTATGTCATGTATTTCTCCATGTGAGTTGGAAGGTATATCCAACATCGTGATACATTATCTATACTGTTCCCTAATTACCTTTCATGTCCTTTGAATACCTTCCTCTTCAACCCATAGACAAAACTAGGAATACAATTCTCTTAGTGTTCTCTCGTGTCGACAAGGAGGCTGCATTCCAAACATCAGTTATATAGGGGAATACCATTATGAACTTGTATGGCGCTATATCCATTCCATTTATAACCACATCATGGCCTCACACATGACCAAATCTAATGGAATTCATTGCTACAATAGGAGTAATGTCTCTTGACTTGACTTGGTTATTATCTCATAACCAATAGAACATAATATGCAATTAAATCTTACATAAATACATTCAAGCATAAACAAAAATTGTATATTCAAGGCCCTCTACCTTTTCACACCAATTCAATATTAAAATTTTACTAATGTAATTATTACCTCAATTCATTTCAATGCTTATGTATCATAACAACCGTGAATGCATACCTTCATGGCTTTTATTATATTAATTGATGCTACCGGCTCAACTAATATCATTTTGTATAAGCTTACATGATCCCTTTATTAACCTTTTGATCAACATATTACCATGTTCATTCATTTTCACATGAATGTCTATCATATGTAGCAACATCATCAACATCTTCATCCATGCTATAAATAATTTCCTAGATACACAATCCATCATTACACAAACACATATCAATATGCATTAAGCATTAAATATTATCATTCCCACTTCATGCACATGCATTCTATGTTTATTGTATGCATCATATATCACTTCTATCATGCACTCCAATGCATATTTATTTCAACTTGTTTATTTTTTTTTATTTTTTTTATATGTCTTTCCTTGAATTCATGTAGATCCATGTTTCTCTGCACTATCATTTTTCCTACTGATAATAGCGATATCTTCCATGTGTCTACTTTCTACCTAATATTTATACCATTAACAGTTGTCTTAGCATGTGTATCCTTCCACACATGTACTTTTTTAGAATGTAATCCAAGATTCTTGGAATAAAATCAATTCCTCTAAAGTCCACTATCTAGCTCTCCAAAATCATCAAACCATGACTCTAACCTTTCAATAGGGTATTTATATAGTCTCTCCTCATGGGACTATATCAAAATGAAAATCCTTCTTGCACTTCAATCTTTTCATTTGTTCACCATTATTAACATGAAAATTCAAGGCATAAACATAAACATGCTTCCCTCTTCTAGTATGCATACTACTGCATAGTTTTTTCAATTTTATTTATGTTGTTGAAACATTGTAGCTCCTTGTTAAACCTCTCTTCTTACGGACACCTTTATCCAATCCCACTTGTATGACTTGCATTTCCATCCAATCTATTCACTAGTGATGTCATTTCACAACTGCTTCCTTTATGGAAATAATCATGTTCTACAACCTTGCATTTCCCTTTGTATCTCCCTGACTCCTCAAACAATTTTACAAGATTGACCATATTCCTTGTAAAATTGAGATCATTCCTTTTATGTTCCATATCGTTTGTGTACCTTGTCAATCATAGAACCATTTTCTTCCTCAAGTGTCTTCTTAGGAATTTTCCTCTCTGAATATCATTTCTGTATTTTTGTTTCTCTTGACTTTCCATCCCATTATACTTTGGATATACAATCAATACCCTTGAAATGTACTCTTTTACCCCACCAAAATAGGGGTAACTAAGGTGATGATGTCTCAAGGCTCCCAGGTAGAAGACATGGAGTGTCGATAGCCAGATGAGGAGATAGAGCCCCTCATCTCACCACACATCTCCACTTGATTGACAACAATAGGGTCCACTACACCATCTTGGCCCATAGAGGACAACAATTCTTGCTTCATGAGGTAACAAGTCTATTATTGTGGTAAGTTTCATTTTCTTAATTGAATCATTTGAATATTAAAGTGTGCATATTTTCATAGTTCCTCATAATGATGCTTGTAATTCTGAAAATAAATTGTGGTTTCGAGTGGACACTCCACCCATCATCAAGGACTCTTGAAGAAATAAGTATGAAAAGAGTGTTGGGGTAGGGGGTATATAAATATGAATATAATATGATAGTTTGGGAAAATGATAGACATAGTTGTTATAAATTAGTTGTTGTGAAAACAGAGGTTTTTTTTAAGTTATTATTATAAAGTAAAAATATATAATAAAAATTAAATTTTAAAGCTAATAGAATAGTTAATCAAAATAGTTATTAAGTAATATTATAGTTAATCAATAATCATTATTAAATAATAGTATATTTAATAGTAATTAATTAATTGAAATTAGTTAGAGGTTAGGAATTGGAATATAATTGAAAAAGAGAGATATTTTGTTATTATTAATTAATACATAAAAGGTCAAATTATAAACTAAGATGATAGTTAATAAATAATAATTGTTAAATAATAATATAATTAAGAATGATTAATTATTGGAATTAGTTAGAGGTTAGGTATTGAAGACAAGAAATAATAATTAAAAATAACTTATAATAATTAAGAATTAAGGGGTTTGTTAATTCTTTCCTAAACCCCTTAAATTTTTAATTATTATTTTTTGTCCTCAATACCTAACCTCTAACTAATTCCAATAATTAATCATTCTTAATTGTATTATTATTTTACAATTGTTATTGATTAACTACCCTCTTAGTTTATAATTTGACCTTTTATACATTAATTAATAATAACAAAATAATTATCTTTTTCAATTATATTTAAATTCCTAGCCTCTAACTAATTTCAATTAATTAATTATTATTAAGTAAAATATCATTTAATACTTATTATTAATTATTGTTACCTATATTTTATTTTTTTGTTTGTTATAAATGTTCTCGTCATTATGGGCCAACATTTCAACTTTTGGCTAAGAAACCACAATCGAGGGGCATCTAAGTTGTCAAAATCACCCTCAGATGACACACCGCCTGGGCTGCACCAACCCTTAACATGGCTAGATTTTTGGGTGTCTCCTCTAGACTAAACACATCATTAGGGTATTGAACCAATGTCTCCATGAAGGGTCATCATACTATTCCCACACATACTTATCATTTTCCACAATTATTCCCTCTTGTTTCCTCATATTTTGTGTTTTCGGTATTATTGACCCCAAGAAGGGCTTGTACCTCATTTCATGGGAAGGAAGTGCTACTAGCCCAAAGGTGTTTTATATGAAAAAATATAAGATCCATATATTATCCTCTATATGTTCGCCATAAGGTCCTGAGATCAATGAAATGATTCTCCACAAAAAATTCAAGGACCTGCTAAAAAAAGGAAAAAAAGAAAACACATAATTAATAAATGTCTCGCCTATTGAAGGAATGCATTTGTGGTGTCTTTTAATTTCCTTGCACATGACACTCAATGTGTTCTTAGATTCAAGTTTCATTTTAGTTCTCCTTACTTTCCATTTCACATATCACTCAATGTTTTGGACCATAATCAATTAATGGAAAATGAAGGGTGTGGAAAAATGTTGCATTGTCAACAAGGATGCAACTCACCCTCTACAAAGGCACCCATAAATGAGAAAATATGATCCCTTGATATGTCAAGAACCCCATGCCCAAAAGTTGTACCCCCATCCACCTCATATTCACTACATGACTTAGAGAGGTTATTCTTGGGAAACACTCCTTAAATTGGGGATTGATCTACCCAAGGCACCATGATAACCCTTCCATATCTAAATTTGGAAAATTGTATAAGATATTTAAGAATTTGTTTAGTTTGAAATGGGGGGATTTGATGAGGTGGTTCTTTTATTAAATATGTCTTACCTGTCTTGATACATGTGACTTTTGGATACTTGGAGGGTGTACTTGTTTTTCTTTGTAGTACCTTGCTAGGTGTAAGCTATTCCATAGAGGATATGTGCCATTTTTACCTTCATGGGGGGTTGAAACCCCCAAGGATGGACACCATATCTGATAGGATGGGTAGAGGACCCCAGATCCATTTAACACTTGAGATGATGAATGTTGCATTTGGAGGCACTTGGAAAACACTAGGTGATGATATATTTATAGCCTCTTCCACTTGGATTTTGGTATTTGGAGGCCCAAGATGTCACCTTCCAAGATTTGAAATCATGAGAGAGGATATGGTTTGATGGGCTTGATGGTTTTAGAAGAGAGATGTTGTGGTTTTAAGATGGAAGATGCATGGCATGACACTCCAACACATGAGAACACATGGACTTTGGAAGCTCAATGACTTGCATCTAGAGGCTCAATGTCTCAGTTTTGAGGCCTAGCATCACCCTTTTAGGGCATGATGTTACCCTTCTAAGGGATTTTTATTTATGCAATTTTATTTTTTATAAAATGTAAAGGAAAATAAAGGGGTCATCCCCCTTTGAATTTGGTGTTGAATTTATTATTTAGACAAATTGGTTTTAGATGACCTCGTATAAATATGGCTCATCTCACTTTCATTTTACATAAGACTCACTTGAGAATTACATAATTCTTGGAAGAAATATTTTCCATACTTGGGAATTTCTCTCTTTGGTGCAAATGAATTCTTTTACTTGTCTATTGGTGAAGGAAGGATAGTGATGTCTCTTCATGCTTGGTTCTTGGAAATTGTGGTTGAGTATTCTTGATAGGTAAGGGTTTATCATGCTATATCTTGGATTAGGTATGAAATTTCTGCAATTGTGTGTTTTCTTCTTGATTTCAAGGTTAATTTTTCAAACCCATGAAGGAGTGTAAGGGAATACACCCTCCATCAAGATATATCATTTGTTTTCATTAAAAAGGTTATTGGAAAGGTTGCTACAATAAGTAAAAGGTCTTACACCCTTGTAGATGTACCTTGCTAAGGTTTTTTCACTCTAGGAAGTAAAAGGGATTACACCCCTCAAGGAGTAATAAACCCTATCTCATAAACAAGAGATGCCATAACCCAATAGATAAGGCACCAATCATTTTGCATTGAAGATTGAATATTGTGCATTGGTAAACATGATATCAAGGAGATTGAATTGTTTAAGTTTGGAAATTTATTTTACAAGTTTTAAGTTATAGTGTTCCCTAAGGGAGTATTGATTAGCCAAGTCATATAGATTCTATAATGAAATTTAATCTACAACAAATACAGCTTCAGCAAAGTCACTCTCTTTCACTATTTTACTCACTTTTCTACCTCTAAAATTTACTTGCAAGTTGTCATTATTGATCTACTGCTTAAGAGATTTTGTTTGGGTGGATGAGTTGTTGGTTTTAGTGGCTAGAAATTGTTGATTTAGAAAATGTTTGATACAGACATACGTCCGTTATAAAATATTTTTGATAACGCTTCATAAAATCCCCCTTTTTCTATCAAAGTCTTGGTTCAATTATTGGAAAATTGTCTACTTGTTGCTAGGTTTATTTACAACATCATACACTTGATTTTGATGGCTTAATTTGTAGTTATCATAACTTATCTAGTGATCATACATATTTTCATGTTGTTGCAATTTTGGGACAACAAGTTTTCTTGTTGATTCCCCATGGGTTTTGAGGCTTTATTTATCATATATTGTCTTGTTCTGGGTAGGTCTAATGTTGTCTTGCAGGTACATAACCTTGGAAACATTTATCAAATCACAAGGCCTATTCTCAAGAATCATTTCCACTATCGACCTTGACATATAGGGGAATTCTCCAATCTCTTTTTAATTTCCATCGCAATCCCCCTAGGGTCATCGAGAATCTTCCCTTGNGGCTTATTCTCAAGAATCATTTCCACTATCGACCTTGACATATAGGGGAATTCTCCAATCTCTTTTTAATTTCCATCGCAATCCCCCTAGGGTCATCGAGAAGCTTCCCTTGTGTTGGACTTGTCCTTCACTAAAAAGAGGGGACATCTATTGAGGTGACAATCATAGTTGTTTCTCTCTATGTCACACATTTGTTATTTGGTTTGGTATTTTCCAAAACTATTTTTTTTTTGATAACATACTCAACATTCTCTATATGGATAAGAAATTCCCTTTCATTTTTTTCATAGTTCTTTGAGTGTTGCAATATACTCCAGCTAGCTTGGAATCCACTTATGATACCTTTCTCCACTTTTATCAACTATTCATGGACTTTGTCTGATCCTAGAATCCAATTGATTTATATGGATTACCTCTCATTGGAGTCTAATTGCATCCATCTAGAAAAAATCTACACATAATGGAATTTTCACTCTCTCATCCACTGAGTGATTTATTCTTGCACCCTGTTTCCATTGAGCACACTAACACAGGTTATGTACTACTCTAAATCTGTATAACTGAATACTGGAGATGATGCCCCTTATATTCATGTATGCATTATCAACCTCTTTATTAGACCACTATCTTCTTGGATTTCCTAAACCCTTAGGGTTGAACCTAGATTCATCTCTTAAAATTATGCATTCTTGGCCCTTGATCATCTTCTAAATATTCCTTGACATAACAATATTTCTTCAAGTGTCTCCTCTCATCCTTAATGCCAAGTCCAAACTCTTTCACCTACTATATAAACCATCCTTCCAACTTTCATGTGTACCCACTTCCCATGCATTAGCGTAAATTTTTGATGTCATTTCTTACCTAACATACACATTTGATATGCGGATGAGTGCAAGCTAATGATGGTCTCTCATGACGCATTAGCGGCAATGAATTTGAATATAGTGTAAGAAAATGAAGCGTAGGAAATTGAATTATCTTTCCGAATATACAACTTGTATTCATAGACATTGTGAATAACTAGGTCAAATATGGTTTTTTCTAAAAGTGGTATCTTATTTTTCCAATAAAACATAAGGTATATGTTTTTGTTCGTGCAGGCATTGAGTGTCTTAATGATGGAATTTCATTCCAAAAACTTGTATACTTGTAGAGAACCCATTTTTGTCGTGTCATGTATTTTTTTAGAAATTATTAATATTAATTTTATATATTTTTTTAAATTATCAAAGTCAACATATGCCTGAAATTACTGTCTTTTGTTTGTGTAGGCTAAAAGGGTCTTAAAATGATCATTTTTTATTTATTTAGGTTGTAGGTATTGGTCTCATATTATGTCTCATATAACTCATTTGAGTAATGGTTAAGCCAAGAAAAAGTTATAGAAAAAATAAGAGAGGTATGTGTTCTATGTTTTTCATACATGTGACAACAAAAATAGATTAAAAATAGTAAATAATAATAATTTAGAAAAATAATTGTATATTTGAAATCTTCATAGCCGACTCGATCTATGTCTATAATTTCGTCAACAAGTGAATTGTGTATCCTATATAAAATAACGTCATAGACAAATATATAGAGGGGTATTCACAAAAATGGAGGTTTTTATGAATTTGCAGACCGAACCACTAGGTTTGTCATCCTGAACCTAAGTCTGATCCAAGCAAGTCATCATACACCTTGTCAATCCCTCCTAAAAAATTTGAATTCAAATAAGCGTGCACACGCTCTAGGAACGCACGCGTGCTATAGGAGTGTGCATGCACTCTAGGAGCACACACAATCTACAAGAACACATGTGCACTCCTCCTTGTCTTGCTCTCTCTTGCAGTTACCTCTCTCTCTACCCCCCTCTTTATTTTCCTCTCTCTCCCTCTCACACTCTCTATTTCCTTACTATGCCTTTCTCTCTCTTCCTCGCACACACACTTTATACCCCCCTGTATGTTGTCCTCTTTTTCCCTCCCACACACTAACAAACTCACTCTCTACCTCCCCTCTTTTTCTTCCTCTCTCACCTTCCCACACTCTCTCACAAACATTTTCTAACCCCTTTCTATGTCTTCCTTTGTCTACCTCCCACACTACCACACACACATTTTCTATCCCCCCTCTATGTATTCCTCTGTCTTCATCCCAAACTTTCTGTACTGTGTAAGGGCCTTGCTATGACTTATGTAACGAAGTGTATACTAGGGTATTTAGACACTCGATTTCCCTATGGTAAATCGAGTAACTAAAAGTTCCTATCCCTATTTATTAATGATTAATGAATGAGAAACTTCGTTCCAGAGATCACTTTAACACACTCACTCTCTACCTCCATCCTTTTTCTACCTCTCTCTACCTCCATCCTTTCCCTCTTACTTATATGAGTACATATATGAACATTACCATGACCTAGACCATGAACTAGACCTATACCATCACCTAGACCCACGAGCTCTATACCCTCCCTCTTTTTCCACTCTTCTTCTGTCTCTCTCACTCTCACTATCTCCTCCCGTGATCTTGACCACAACATAGAGCTAGATATAGAGTTAGACATTGACCTAGATATTGACATATACAATGACATATATCCCCCACACTCTCACTCTCTCACTCTCTACCTCCCATGTTTGTCTACCTCTCTCTTCCTCCCACA
>JASDQU010589796.1:43801-73586 GCA_032191745.1 Picea mariana
ACCTTCCAACATTCCTCTTCATCTCAAAAGACCAAGTCTCGATACAGTTCTTCACCCTCCCCCAAAGGGTGTTGTTTGAAAGTCTGCCTTCAACCCTCATGCACATGTTGCTCAGAACTACAGTATTGTAGAATATCTGACGCAAGCACCTTATGCGATGTCAATTCTCGAATTCCTTCAAATTTTACCTACTTAATGGAAGGCACTGCTAAAGGATATTGGTGGAATTGATCCTACAAATACAAATTTGATAATTTTTTACCTCGAATATCACATTCCGAGACTTCCCCCTCAATTAGCATTCCAAATAGAAGTTGTTGTCTCTAACAAGAACATCTGTAAGACCTTTATTGATGAGGGTGCCTCCATGTGTGTAATGTCTGTTTCCTGTTGGAAATCCATTGAATATCCTAGTCTTACTGAATCACATAACACACTTAAATCCTTCAATGGCTCTATCTTTAAACCCTACAGTGTACTTCCTTCATTACCTATTATGTTGGAAGGCAAATCGGTCAACGTTGAAGTTGAGGTCTTTGATCCACCTCTCGATTATAACCTCTTACTTGGTCATAGCTGGATTGACGCGATGCACACTATTTGGTCTACCCTTTTCTGCATTTTACATTTTCCACATCAGGGAAAGGTCATCACTGTCGACCAACTAGCCTTTTTCAACTTAGACACCCATACTAGCAATGTCCCTTTTATTGCGAAGACACCTCCCAGGTATGAGAACATTGGTGTGGGCCTACTTAAAGATTCCACTCTGATGGGCAAGTTCCCGATCCCACCTCCCAATGTTCCACCTCCTTTGGTGTCCTCGATCAACATGATTTCCACCTCGGTTCACCAAACTTTCTCGTCTTCCAACCTGTGGATCATACCCGAACCTGGTGATTATCCTCGCTACAGCAACCAAATGCCTTTAATTCCAGTTGAATCTTCCTATCAAGCCATTCAATCGGCAACCCATTCTACCCCCTCTCTTGGTGATTCGTCTCCTGACCCGTTCCACGTTGTTTTTCCCACAGATGATATGATTATGTCAGTTATGTCGATGGAAGATACCCCTTTGGATGATGGACATCATCATTCCATTCTCTTCTTCGAACAAAACACCATCGAGAGTTACCAATGGATCTCTACTCTGTCGACTGTTGTTTTCACTTCCTATGTTCCCGAGACATCATATGACGTGTTATATGAAGGGAACTTAATTAATATTTTACCCACCATCCCCATCGACATATCCATTAAACCCAGAGTTGTTGAAAATGTTCATATCGGAGCTTCATGCTCCACTGATGAGGTTATCGCCTATAAATCACCTTTTCAAGAATTTTGTGACATCTTCGCTTGGAGCTATGAAGAAATGTCGGGTATTGACCCTGATATTGTTGTACATGAAATTAAGACGTACCCGAGCGCTAGGCCCATCCAGCAGAGACTTTGTTCGGTCCATCCCTGTAAAGTAGCTGCTATTAAGCTTGAAGTTGAAAAACTTCTTAAAGATGGATTTATTTATCTTGTGGCTTTAACTGATTAGGTATCCAATCTTGTTATGGTTAAGAAAAAACAAGGTATGATCTGTGTCTGCATCGATTATAGGGATATAAATCAAGCTTGTCCTAAAGACAAATTTCCCACCCCCTTCGTTGACTAGATTGTTGACGATTGAGCCCAGAGTGAAATCTTCTGTTTAATGGACGATTTCTCCAGCTATAATCAAATCAACATCTTTCCCACAGATCAACACAAAACCACTTTTATTTGTCCTTGGGGCACCTTTGCCTACCAGAAACTACCCTTTAGTTTAAAGAATGCCGATGTGAATTTTCAACATGCTATGTCTTATGCTTTTCATGATATTAAGCACATCATACAACCATATCTAGATGACCTACCGGCGCATTCCATGCATCGTAGTGACCATCTGACACACCTCTGAGCCATTTTCCTTCGTTTTCGGTTCTATCATTTTATCATGTCATGCCAAGGGATCAAGGTCGATCCTTTGAAGGTAAAGGCGATCCTCAATCTCCCTCCTCCTTCTTCACTTCACCAGCTTCAAAGTTTGCAAGGGAAGGCAAAATTTTACGTTGTTTCATCCCAAACTATGCTCAATTAACGCTCAGATTTACTCGACTACTAAAGAAAGGTTCTGAGTTCGTATGGGATTCCACTGCCAAAAAATCTTTCGAAGCTTTAAAACTGACTTTAACCTATACCCCGTTACTTTTCCCACCCGATTATAGTCAATATTACTTCCTTTATCTCATTTCTTCGGACTCTACCATCCCCATGGTTCTAGTCCAAGAAGATGATTCACATGTCATTTATTATTTTAGTCCAAGTCTCACGACTACCAAAGCCAAATACTTACATGTTGAGAAACTGGCCTTGGCAGTTGTTCAAGTTGTCCAACGTTTCCGTCACTATATCTTACTATGCAAGACCACTGTAATTTCCGATTGCAACCCCATGAAACACATTCTTACATGCCAATTTATAAGGGGAAAATACTCCAAATGGATAGTAATTCTCTAGGATTTTGACTTAGAATTTGAACGCGCTAAATCTAATAAATCCTTGGTGTTTGTTGAACTGATATGTGACATTCCTTGCACTGAGACAAAGAATGTAGCAGAGGATTCTTTACCTGATGAATCCCTTTTTCTGGTCAATTCTGATGACCTTTGGTATGGGGATATCATTATCTATCTCCAAACTCAAACTTTCTGACCTGATTTTTCTAGCACTGACTGTCATCGCATACGTTACCAAGCCCATTAGTATATTATCCTCAGTGACACTCTTTATCTCCGTGGGGTTGACTCCATTTTTCGACGATGTCTCACCTATGATGAAGCTGAGAAATCTTTGAATGACTATGACTCTGGAGCATGTGGTGGTCACATTTCTGGGTATGCTACTTCCCAGAAGATGTTACAAGTAGGGTATTTTTTGCCTTCTTTATTTAAAGATTGTATTATCACCGTCCAAAAATGCCATGCTTCCCAAATGCACAATAATAAAATAAGATCACACCCCGCTCCCTTACACCCTGTAGTTTTTGTTGGACCTTTCACAAAATGGGGCATTGATTTTATGACCTGTAACCCTCACTCAGATGGGGGGCATGAATACATTATTGTAGCCATGGATTATTTAGAAAAATGGGCCAAGGTGATGCCTACTTTCGACAATACCAGGAAAACTGCAACCCTTTTCATATTTAATCATATTATTACTCGATTTGGGATCCCACAAGCTATCATTAGTAATCACGGTAGCCATTTTTGAAACTTTATGATGTCTAAAATTATAGACAAGTTGGGTCTTCGGCACGAAAGCTTAACCCCCTACTATCCACAGGCCAACGACCAAGTTGAAGCAATAAATAAAATCCTTATCACTATGCTTCATTGGATAATAGGAATCCATAAGACCACCTGGCACACGATGTTGTTTTCAGCATCATGGTCCTATCGGACGTTAGTGAAGTCTTCTACGGGATTTACCCTCTTTCAACTAGTGTATGAAATTGAAGTCTTTCTCCCAATTGAATGTGAAATACCATCTTTTAAGCTATCTGTTGAACTTCTCTCGAATGCCTCTGCTGAAGAGGAATGTCTATTGTATCTTATGCAATTAGATGAGACTCCTCATGATGCCACCCTAGTTATTGAAACCCAGAAAAAACGCGTAAAATCCCAATATGAAAAGCATGTCAAGCCACGTGTTTTCTCGGAGGGAGATCTAGTTCTCCTCTATGAACAAGATTGTGATCTTCTAGGAGCCAGAAAATTCAAAGCTATGTGGCATGGTCCATATATCGTCAAATGAGTGTTAGAGAAGGGAGCTTACGAATTAGTATATTATGATGGCATTCCTTAGACTATTTCTGCATGAGTTCTTGTACTTTTACTATACCATACTCTTGTGTGTTACTTTTGTGTGTTTTTCATTATTTGGTTTCGACCCCCAACTGCTTACCTTGCATTGTGCTTGGTTTCCAGATGTTGGCATCTTCTCTACCCTATATTGGCTTTGTTGATGGTGCTAGCCGCAGTACTAAAAACCTAGCTTATGTTGCTTGGGCAATCTATGCACCCACCAACGAAATTATCAGTTTACAAGGTGTTTTCCTCGGTCTTGCAACCAATAATATCGCAAAATATAGCGCAATCATTGAATTATTGACCGATGCTATCTCACTTGGAATTCGTCACTTCGTTGTATGACTTGATTCATAGCTAGTAGTACTCCAATTAAGTAATGTCTACAATATCTAAAGTCCTACTTTGTTACGAGTATATCTACGAATTTGCCTCTTCGAACGTTATTTTGATTACATTGAATATCAACACATTCCTAGATGTCTAAATACATTAACTGATGCTCTAGCTAATTATGTGTTAGACAGACATTTATAAATCCAATCACACATTACACATTGTATATAAAAGTAGAGTAATCCGGTAGAAACCTCATGTATATATATAATGAAAAAGTTTTACAAAAAGTGTTTTCCATCCAAGGACCAAAACATCAAAATATAGAGCCCATGGCTCCTACAAAATAACATCACAGAAGCCGCTCGAAATAGTATCATGGATGTCGCTCGCGATAGCACACTACTTCCCATGCTACCCAAGGAAGTAGCCGACTAAGTGAGCCAGACACACCTACAATATGGCATTGATAATGCCTCGAGACCTCCTCGATCGACATGTCGGGGATGTCTGTTGTCAATCCTTCTAACTTCTACTCCATCACCTCATAGTCGTCGGCATCCCACCCTACTACCACACATGCCTCTCCTCACCTATGAATCGGAGATGTACCTAGAGGTCAATGCGGTCCTACATTTTCATAGTCAAAAGTCTTTGATTAATCTTTAGATCCAAAGAAAAAAAAAAAAAAAACATCTAATATCCTAAAAAACCACAAAACACTATAAAGAACAAAATGTCTTTCTTACCTAGATCTCCCCACTGACGTCCCTTAGGGAGATCCAAGTCAGGATCAACCCTAAATTCCAAGCCGGCATAAGAATAATCATCAATCATCAATATTTGGGGCCTTAACCAGTCAAACAATGTGTCATTGTACTTTATAATAGGGCCCGCTGTGTGTCGAGCCATAAGGTCACACCACTGTTTCATTCTTGGGTCTTGTGGGGCTGGTATTCCCCACTCTACTTGTAGCCGCAAATGAGGGACTGTTTCAAAGAAGAAAGACACCAAAATGGACCCATACCCAAACTATTTTAGGTCTCCTCTCTTGCTTTTAGTGAGTTGTGTCTTCATACCGCAGAGCACACAGTCACACCAAATGAATACTTGAGGTTCCATACATTCAATGAAATATTGAAAATAACTCTGGAGCACCATGTGTGGCAATGCACTTCCTTCCATCCATGAAATGGTAAATAGGATGGTTCTGAGATTCAGATCCCGCACACCTCGGATAGCCACTTTACCTTTGCACCTTTTGGCATCCGGTTCACAGTGCCGACAGATATAATCGCTCATCGGTAAGCCACCACCTCGACCCCCTGTCAGACTCACACGTGCCCCACGATGGGATAGCCCCTTAAGAAAGTAAATATACTCAATTTTCAAGGAAAGAATGTGAACTCCCATGTAGAATACTTGTTGTTCTGCATCCCAGATATAGACCAAGTACTCTAATAGTCTCTGTTGGGCTCTCATTCCCTGCATTTTGAAAAAATTCAATAGGCCACATTACTGAAGAGCATCAATGGTTCCTGGATCATTCAAAGCCATAGAGTCGTCATCTTCATGCTCATGTTCTCTCCATTCCAACACTTTTTGCAATCAAACACCTGCATGGAAGTAAGAGAGGACAGTTAGCACCCTTATCTAGCTTTTTTGGAATTCTTTTTGGTTCAATGCTTGCTTTTATTTTTTGGTTTTCGGCCACTACAACTGAGCTTCAGTTACGGTGTGGGATTTCTGCAGGAAAGCCATTGTGCACTTGCAGAAATCCTTGATTTCTACAAGGCCCAATATTGGCAACCTCCGGTGGCCCCAACGCATGCCTATCGGTCCAAAAATCGCCCAAAAAATCATTTTTTGACCACCAAAAACAAATTTTAAACCATTGAAAAGGAAGAATATGAAGATCTTACTATTTTCATAGAAACCGTTTGTCGATTGATCACCCGTGCTCCTCACAATCGCCCGCCGAAGTAAGCGGTGAAAAAGGGGGTTTTAGACAAGTTCTTGACCAAATACAAATGAAATGGTAAAAAGGAACTCTTGCTCTTATTTATTTCATTTTTTACCCTTTTTCATAATATTTTATATTATATAAATGTGTTTAGTTATGAACCCTCAAAACTAATAGTCTCATGAGTGTCTCGTTTCTTGCAGGAAGAAGACTAGAGTCCTAATTAACAGAGTATGGATATTTGTTCCATAATTTGTTTTCTCTTCATTACGCATATCGATACTTTTTAGGGTTTTTTAGTAAAACCTTGAGTTCACTCTTCGTTCGTTCTCGTGCTCAAAAAATTATGAGAACACAACTGAGTATACTTTTTTCGTCCTTTCGTACTCATCTTGGTAACACGAAAAATGACACACATGGAGCATCATTTAAGCTCTTTTCACACTCTATAAAAATGAAAATATTGTCGAGTGACCTTGTTCTATTCACGCTCATAAAAGTATTTGAATAAAACGTTCGATGGGCGATAGTTTATCACTTTTTGGGTCCTGTCGAACTATTTTACAAAAAAGGAACTGATAGAGTTCTCTTTAACGTGTTTTTCAGACTCTATAAACATGAAAAACTCCCGAGTTTTCTATCTTTGGATTCGTTAAACAAACATCGAAATACCCACATGGGACTGAACCACTCCTTCTTAGGGTTCGTTAAAAAAACTCTGAGGGACTTGTCCAAAGGATGAGATTATATTACAAGCATATGTTATCCTCCTCAAGCTTGTGTAAAAATAAAAAGGTACTCGCCAAAAATGGTGGGGGAAATTTGGAAAAGAGACGTGTTTCTGTACCTTTGTTAGTGGAAGTACTAGTCGCTCTTGAACATGACACCCCCTTCATCATTTGAATCCGGGTTGGGAAATCCATTTGTCTCTTGTCTGGCCTTCATCAAATTCATATCTTGGGTCATCTTTGAGTCAATGCTGACAAGACCAGTGTCATGTCATTCATATGTTCAAGAGAATTCCAAGCAATCCCTCCTTCGAGTTGGCCATATTCATTCTCATTTCTTACCATGTCGGCCTTCCCTGCGTCAGTTTCGAATCATTTTCATACTTTTATCTACCCTTAATCTGTTACTTATTTCGTGTCACTGATGGGGGATACATCAAGGCCCTCCTTTGACGAGTCTTTTTCCTGTCAACTTCAACTCATCATCTGGGAATAAAACTTAGAAATTGTTTAGTAACTTAGAGCCTCCATGCCTTAATGGCAAGTTTCTTTGCTCTCGACAGTGGATTCACATCATTGTTCCCTGATCGAGAGATTTCATCGAGTGTTCAACTTTAGCTCATTTATTCACATTCATTGGATTGTACTAAGGTACCTTGGGAGTCATTGACATCGCATGGTTAGATTCGTACTTACAGACGACGTGATTGAAGACCCTGGATCTTATCTTTTTGACCCAGGTTGTGATGGAGTATTTATGATTTGAATTGACACACAGATCCACTTTGTATGTCTCGTGGCTGTGTCTGAATTTACACTTTCTAATACATAGATCCACAATGTATTTCTAGTGGCTATGTAAAATTTTGATGACATGGATCCATGGTGTATAATTGGTGGCCATGACTTGATTTTATGATTTCAATCACTTGTAATATGAGCATGGGAATGCCTACCTCAAAAATGGTATAATTCTATGAAGATGCTTGATTATTTGCAGGTTCCTAATTGGTGCGCTCCTTGTTTCTGACACAAACACACATTTTACAAAGTATTTCAGCTGTCACATGTTCCAGCCTCATACTTTGAGGGGCATTTTGTTACACATTATTTTGGTCACTTTAATGATGACCCCATAGGCATGTGTTCAGGATTCCAAAAAAATCTTTCACATGAGGAAAGTGACTGATTTCTTCCCATACAAGGCACATTTTTAGAATGACGTTGTAGGCTGACAATGGTACACAGTGCCGAAATCAAGGATTTTTGCATGCTTCTCTATGCCTTGCCTGCAGGATTTTTGCATGCTACTCGATAGGCAGAGTGCGTCAACTCTTGAAGCTAAGAAAATGAAGAAGTTTCATGAAGTTTCTAGAAGGAGAATCTTCTAGAATGTGAGGTGGTGTCCGTATGGTTGTGATCTTACTAGATTTTCCGATTTGGTGGGATCATCCATATTCTAGTAACCACTTCATCTTCTCCTATATAATAATGGATTTCTCATGGAAAAGGTTAATTAAGGTCAAGCAAGATTGAGCAAAGAATAGGCCGAAGACTGTGTGAAGAATCCTGATACAATTGATGCTTGAGGTCTCCATTTTTCCATAAATCTTTTTGGATTATCTTCATGCAAATTCGAAGCAAGTGTATGTGTGTGTTGGAACAAAGGAACACTAAAAGGAAACTTGCGACATCAAGGCACTTTGGTTTAATCTTGCACTTCTATTTAATATAATACAACAACATGTTTCTTTCCCATAAAATCATTAGTATTTTATTACATGACTCCTTGATCACATGTTTAGGTTTCCATTGAATCTATAATTGCTTCTTTCACTTTGGTTGGTTTATGTCATTAAAGATCTTATATCACAAGAGAACCAGAGAGAAGTAGAGACAAAAAGGATATAGGGAACCGATATGTAAAGGTATGTCATACACTCCTTCTTTGGTGATAAATTCAATGGTAGCAACCTAGGGAAAGCATCATGTCATGTCTGGTTTTGTTCCAGATGCAGGTGGATCTAGGGAGATTAGTTTATGTCTGCATTCACTGATTTATCCAATAACACTACTGACCATTGTTTGGTGCCAAGCAACCCCCACCTCATCTATCTCATGGTCAAGAAAAAATGTGACAACTTCAGACAAAAGGATCCTGCACAAACATGTTTTACTTCTTTTCATGTTCTTGTTAGATTCATAAATACTTTTGTGCTATTTCAGACCATTGCAAGAAAATTTGGAAGACAACTTTGTCAAGTGCAATTGGAATTTTTGTTTGTAGGTAACTGTGTCTTCTTGGAATTGGAAGACAAATTTGTCCAAGTGCAATTGGAATTGTTGTTTGTATCTTCTTGTGTCTTCTTGGAATCAGAAAAGAAATTTGTGGAAGTGGGATTGGAATTGTTGTTAATAATTGATGGGTTGAACAACATTTACAAATACCCCATACACAATATCAACAAACATTTTCATTAATAGTCTTTCAATAGTATTTTTAGTATTTATAAAGGGTTACACATAAATCAAATTATTTTATTTATGTCATGCATAGATAGGGGTGAATAGTGTGTGTGACCTAGAAAATAACATTGAACTAAAATGTGGTTTCCCATAAGTTATTCCTTAATGCGTAGTGAAAATATTTATAATCTCTCTTTATAGAAACAAATCAAGGGATTAATACACATAAAATTCATACACTTTGGAATTCATATGTTCATAAACATGAAATGTTGAAACAATGAGATTCATAAAATGTGGGTTATGAAATGTGTATATATATATATACTCAACATCATCTAAATTGTACATTTTTTTACAAAATGGAAACTCGTTCCCAGTGTACAAGTGCCCTAACATAAAAAAAACATCTATTTCGTAGCCTAGATACGATATGGCAGTAGTTAGTAAATCATTGACCATTTCCACCCTTTCCACCCTCAGGAGAATCCTGGAAATCCATCTTTCTTCTCTTGCTCGAGGATGCACCTCGAGAGGTTCTAGGCCTAGGTGTGCTTTGACGCTCTAGAAATTGCAAAAACAATAAACAATGTTATAAGTTTTTTTCATCATTAAATTAATAGACATACAAATTGATACTTTGTAATTTAACCTAAGATGACTCACAACATATGAAACTATCAATCGTGAGGGTGTTACCCTCCTCCATGACATCGATCTCTCTACAATTAAACCTTGCATCGGTTACAAGGATCAATTCAATAAAATTAAACAAATATGCATAAAAACAAATCCATGAAACATGAAAAATTATCATCAATGCATTATCTCACAATGAATATCTCAGGTATTGATGGAGATTCATTGATAGATGGAGCACATGAATGTACAACCTACTCTGAGACAACCTCTACTATGGTAGTCTCTATCGACGGGGCCAAAAGTGGTGGTGGGGGTGGGTGGTAGATAGGTGCGATGTGATGGAACCTCAAAGGATATACAAGTGATTCGAACACCATAGGCCTAGATAAAGGAAACCCAAAAGTAAGACCCAGGTTCCCAGTGGGTGAAATACTACAATACCTACCAAATATATCGTTGGCCTGCATACGTATGAAAAAAATTGAACTATTATTACCAAATACTAAAATTCAAAAACATAAGCACAAACATTTTTAGAACTATATGATATTTAACTTTACACATGATACATGTGATGTTGGTGAATTATCCATCCTAGATGGACAATCCTTCACATTTTCTAGTGCGAAATCCTGTAGAAACAAGAGAACATATAAAAAAATTGAGGATGTCATAAAATAAAGAAATGAATATGTTGAATCTATTAAATGTTATAAATACATGTGTGTAAGGTGCACCGGATGAACACGTTTCCTCTATTGTTGCATCAATTTTGGGGATGGGCACTAATGCATCCATAGGTCTAGAGGATCTACTATTGGGATGAAACAACTACAAAAAAACATACAATCAAATATCTATATAGATACACAAAATACAAAATAAATATATAATGATGAAGAACAAAAAAAAGGGTTAAGATACTAACCTCCTCCATGAAGCTATGTTGTCCAGTGGGCTATATAGGCCCATAACATGTCTATCCGCAGTTAGAGAATTAGTGAGCTTCACATGGAAGGCATATATGTCCATGTTCCCTCTCCTCATTGTACTCTACTATGCATGTTGACGCTCCAAACCCCCTATCAATGTCACTGGCATGCACCTCTGATCGAGATAGTGCAACAAATCTATTGTGTTGCACTAGGCTAAGAGTCAATGGGGAGATGTCTATTTGTACATGTTGCAAGTTCTCTGCAATAGGAGGATGTTTGGTAGGGGTGACAAGCCTTCCCCTAGGGTCATGGGGACCTAACTCGGGGTCACTCCTGACCTTCTCTCAGTCCTGTGCGGACCCTTGACCTACCCGCTAGAAGTCACTAATGTCAAATTAGTTGACATGTTTACCCATAATAAACTCAACCCATAATTTCCTCAGAAAATATAAGGGAATCTCAGTGTTATTGTAGGGAGGTTTATCAAAAACTGTGTACCACCTATCAATACATTTTTGACTAATCTGGGGATGGATGCACTAGTAAATGGATATGTTTTTCTTGTTCAATGGTAGTTCTTTTCCATTTCTCGGATCCCTAAAAATAGAAAATATTTGTTGTTTTGAAATTCATAGTTTTTTGATTTGGTTTTTGTCCAAACCAGTGCTATAATACTCCTACATTCTTGCCCTATAGTCAGAAATATATGTCAATTTATCTTGGGTAGTTGCAATGGACTAGGGAATGATGTCCAAAGAAGTGGCCAAGGAGACTCTTCTTGGTTCTCTAGTCTCCCTTAACTTTTCCTCAAGGTTTCTTAATATCACCAACCCCTCATCAATTTCACTATTTACATTCTGTGGTGGTGGTGGTGTGTTGGGGTTTTTATATTCTTAGTTTTCTTGTGAGGGGTTTAAATTTTCTTTGGGTTCCATTGTATTGTATATGCTACAATTTAACATCCATGGTGTGTAAATTAGTTTCCTTTTTCTATTTTAAATACTAAATTACAATATTTTTTTAATTTATATTATTGGGAGCAATATATTAAATTAGATTGACTAAATTGGATTAAATTTAATATAGATGTAACATACCTGGACACATGGTGGTAGTGGCAGTGGAAATATCCTCTCTTTATTCCTCCTCTCTTCACACTATTTTCCCAATGAGAAACGTGAGCATGATTTTGTGCAGAATATGCACAAAATCTCTCTCGGGAGGTTTTAAAAAAAATAACAGTAAGAATGTGCATGCATTCTTAGGAGCACACATGCATTCCTAAGAGCACACACACGTTATTAAGAGCACACATGTGCTCCTACTGCTTAAACTATGTGGCAATCCACGTGGAGGTTCGGCCACAACTTAACCTATAGTTATAGGAACACGTTCACGTTCCTAGGAACATGCACGTGTTCTTTCGAGTGTGCATTCTTAGTCATTCCATTGACACTTTTTTGGCCACTAATTTCTTGCACTCATCCATGCACATTTTCCATCTGAAAATATTTTTATTTTTTTATTATTTATCCAAATAAAACTTCAATATAGGTCTTCTAAACAACTCACTGCACCAAGAAGTTTGATCCTTCCAAGTTCATAAAGAAACCAATGCACATTTTTGAAGAATTATCCTTGTTTGTTCCTCATACCTGTATATTTCTCTTACATATTCCACATATATATAAACCTCCTTATAAAACTTCTATATTCCATAAGTAACCTTAAGCTTCTTAGAAATTTGCATACAACAACATTTGTTAGCTAGAAACTATAATTTACAATTCTGGAACATATGTATAGTTTTTTCCCTATAAGGTCAACAATCATCTTTCTTATGATCCCTTGTGAGTTTAGCTACTCAATTCATAATTTTGGGTGGATATTTAGATTCTTCTACCAAAGAGAATTCCAATGACTACATTATTTCCCAAATCAGAGCTTTGAACAAAAAGTTATAGTCATCAGAAGTTTTGATTGTTTTTTTATTTTTAACCATGTATGCTACATGTGTCCTCTTTCTCTCCCAACACATTTTAGGTACCCAGATCAACAAACTAGAAGTTCCTTTCATTATGGAAACTTAGTCGCAATCATTGGTTATGAGGAAACGCCAATGTATATCTAAGTAAAATAGTTGTAGCATGTTCTCATAGCATATTCTCATTTGGTTTTATAATTTTTTTATATACTTCTCAGACTAAAGAGAGAAAATATAATTTTGCTCAAGAACATTTTGCCTAGAGCAGGCCTGTTGAAGGCCACATGTTGTAAGCTATAAATCTGATACCACTCTTTAATGTACCCAGGACCCATGTTGGGTCCCATCACTATGGAAAACATCTTTTCCGACTGAATGAATTAAAAATTCCCCCATACATAGAAAATAAAAACAAAGGGGAAGTAGGTCCATAAAATTACAACAAAACCATATGATAATTTACTTATGAATATAATAACATTTATAAAAACATGAATGCATCAAGAAAAACACATAGAAAACACACACAACATTCAAGTATTCATATACACCATGGAATAATCATAATAAAACAACAAAGAACTTATATGTTTATAAATATAACCAACTGGTTTCATACGAAGGATGAACTTACCAACCATAAGAACTATTGTTCAACAACATGCCACCCCTAATCTAAGGCTACAATTCCACAAAGATATTTACCCCTCTATATTTCCACTCTCCACGCTCAGTAACCCAAACCCAAGATGTACTCCTACAACATTTCCAATCCACCAGCTCTCTCTTCCAAACAACCTACACAACCCAATGAATGTACACCCTTCATTGATCACAGTACCTCGGGATATACCTTTCATTTAGTAGGCCCTCCAACACACTTGGTTGGATAGGAAAATATTATCTAGGGACTTCCTGAACTCTTAGATGTTTTAGGAGTGCTCAGAACATACGTCACGAGGTTGTTGAGCCATTTCCTCAACATGAAACACATTGCATGCTTACAACATATTTTATAGGCTCACAAGCCTCATTTCTAGCATAACACACAACCAAAAAATGGTTTCCTTCAATCATCTCATGGATGGTTCTCTTCCCAGCATTTATCTCCCCCTTTGTTTCCCAAAATATGCATGCAAAACCTATCTCTTTTTTTCCATACGAATTTCCTTCTTCTCCCTTGCTTGATTGACTCTCACTCTTCCCAAAGATGATTTTACTTCATATCCATGCTCCCCAATAACTAGGGGATGTGACTCCTCACACCCATCCTATCACATGATTTTAATGATTGGCTTTGGGAACACACAAAAACAAAATAAAAGGCTTACACAATGATAATAATTTCAGGAATGTGGGTTGGATTAATACCCAATAATAATTCCCCATTGGACCCCTCTCTCGCGTGGAATCATATCCCGCCATCATTTTCATCCCTCTTGTATCAAAACTAGTGATTACTACTTTTATTAATCATGTCAATGTTCGTAATATATAATTTGGTCCCCGACCTTATTATTCAATATGGTCTCTTTTCCCCAATCATATTTTCTCATTGGTCTAATTCACATTCATACAATTACATTACAATTTTTGGGGATTAAACTAGGTATATTACAACTGAATGGATAATAAAAATGTCATCATACTTTCTTCATCCTACCATTTGGATTTTCAAATGCACCAAGCAACCTACAATAAAATTCAATGTCTATACCTATCAAAACAAACTGATGGAACTATACCAAATACATTGGTAATTTATACTTGTGAAGTTGTTAAGCCAAGGGTTGTAGTAGATGAACACACACACAGACAGACACATATATGTATTTATATATATCTATGTATATATAGATACACACACACACACACACACACACACACACACACACATATAGAGAGAGAGAGATATTATTTTAGTGAAGATGCACAATCTCCTTTGATAAAGAAATTCAAGACCAACATACACCTTGGTGAGGTTAACAAAATCACAAAATCCTTGTTCCTTTGCTACATTTATTTTTTAAGCATCGGGTGAATGGTAATGGATGAGTGAAGAATAGTTTCCAAACCGCACTATTGTAAGATTACACAACCTTTTTTTATCGAGGTATAATATTCCCACAAAGAAGTGTTTTACATTCTAATAGTGAAAAGAGGAGAAAACATATTTTTATTATTCCAAAAGTGGTATCCATGTTAATGAAATAGACATGCCATAGGCCCACCCTTTATGGATCAACAAATTAGTTCATATTGAATTATATTAGAGTCTTATGGACATTTTTGATCAGGTCATGGTATGCTCTTATGTTTATATTCCTACACATTATGTTATGCTCTTATGTTAAATTATCTTATGGAGGTGTTGGAAGTTGAACTTATGTTATGATCTTGTTTTTGTTTTCCTACATACTATGTTATGATCTTATATAGATATTATAAAACACCAACCTTAAATTAGGTTTGAATACTACACTTCAAAATACATTCAAGGACATTTCAAACTTCAGATGCTTGACTCATTTAATGAAAATTATAAGAAAAATTCACGATATCCCTGATTGTATTCAACAAACTATTATTTTTATGGTTTTACATGCTGAATAAAAATGCATTTCAATGTTTCCCTCTCACATGCATCTATACCCCATATCTTGTTTTATTCCACAAATTCAGAAACTAGGTTTTTTCTTAGTAACATGCGATGCAAAAATTTCATTAAAGGGTCAATTTTTGAAAATTCTACCTTGGGAGTGTGGGCAAAATGATCCCATGTTTTCCTTTCCAAAACATACTTGTAGGATCTTATGACACTCAATTATACTTATCAATTTGGTTTTCATGCCCCTAGCACAAATTCTATAAGTGTGCCCAAATGGCTTCAAGAAGTAAGTTGCAACTCACCATAAAAAAATAACCAAGACTTAAATTGACGAAATATTGATTCTATTGGACTCATTACATTGTATTATAGCTAGTGGTACTCCTTTCACATGCATACACACCCTGGATCTTGTCTTATTCGATAAATATAAAAACTAAGGGCTCGATCATTAGCATGCATTGTAATTTTGCATTAAATGGTCAATATTTTAAAATTCATCCTTGGGGGTGTGTGGATAGTGTTCTCATGTCATCCTTTCCCAAAAAAACTTGTAGGATGTTATTATAGTCAATTCTACTACTTGGTGATGTTTTTATGCCACGAGACCAAATTTCCATATGTCCTTTAGACAATTGACCTAAATGCAATGTATGGGTATTGTATGGGAAATCAATAGTATGGGAATGTAATGTGTCCTTTAGAATCTTGATTCGTTTTATCTTGAAATTAGTTCAAAAGCATGGAAGTGTTCAAATGAGGAAAAAGATGATGAGGGAAATTAGTTTCTTCAAGGTTTTTCTTCCAAACAGAATCTCCTTTTGTGATAGTGCTAGTTTTGAAAAACATAATTCAAGTAGATGCTTCTACTCATTAAGATGAATATAAATTATCAAATATTTCTTTCGAGATATGATTGGAATACATTAAATATATAGTGAAAAATTATTCATTTTCCAATGGAACATAAACACATCCATTCTTTATGCAACAAAAATAACTTCAGAGAAAAGGTTTTTAGGGACAAATGAAAGTTACAACATGTGGGATTTAAAACTATTAAAGTTAGTATAGACTCTTTGTCGACCATTCTATTATTACTCTAGGAGTTCTTCTAGGTTGTAGCTCAAAGAAGCCCGGTAACTTAACTAATATCTCAATGGTGTAGTGTATTGGATCAAGATGAATAACTCACTCACTGGTTTTCACTCTCTCAAGACAACTTAAGTATATATCAGGTAGGACAAGGCTTTGAAGAGTTGTTAATCACATGATTTACTGAATCAGGTGGGTGAAGAAAGCTAACTATATCAATCAGACCATACACATTTAAAACATATATGATGAACAAATATAACTAGCTTTGATCACTTATGAATCTTTGTTTATGAAATCAAAAGGTGAGATGAGATTCACCAGCAATTTAAATAAACTCAGACAGAGAACAGAGTTCAATCATAAGTACAAAAAGCATAAGGAAGATGGAAATCTAACAACAAAAATGAAAGAAGCTTGTGAAATTAAATATATTTCAAAAAGGGTCTTGTTACAATAATAGTAGCATAGTGTAGTATCCAAAATCGAACCTTTATTCCATAAAATTCTTAGGATTTATAACCTTTACAAAATAGTTTCATATCCTAAAAAAATGGACATGATCTGCTAAAAATAGAAATCATTACAACATATTTACATAAAAACTGGATCTAAATCTATTCCCAAAAAGTTAATGATCTTGAGTCTTCACATCCTCGACACCTACAAAGGTATTTTTAGGAGATGATGAGGCAACTGGAGTCCTAATTCCAGCTATAGTTGATCTTCAACAGAATAGGGTTACCTTGAAAATATTTCCTTTACATATGCCTCAAATCTCTGAGAACCTTTGACAAAATGAATGTAGATAATTGCTTGAAAACCCCCTTTTCGTGACTTGTCTTCAAAAATATTTGTCTCGAGCCCAAAATATTTCTTTTGGTTTCTCTATAGTTTCAGTGGCTTAATGGTCTGGGACATGTGTGAGTTAGCCACCGAAACTCCTGGGATTCGACAACTTATTGCTTGTTGAAAAACCGTTTAAGCCGTCGAAAGTGCAGGATTTGAAAAAAAGGAAAAATTTACAAAATTTTGGAATTGATCCTGTGTATCTGGAATAATCCTAGTGTAGGTTTTTAGCCACCTCAGCTAAAGCCTCGAGATCTGAATGAGTAGTAGGTTTGGTATTCAGGAGTTTGATTTTGACTTTTAGATATTTGGCTGTCTTCCTTAATTTTTAATTTTGTCTTATTACCTTCTTCTTCCTTCTTTCCTCTTTCATATACATCAGTGCCAATTTCTCAAAAGCAGCTCTGGTTTCTGCAGCACTCTTGCTCAAGGTTTCATACTTGGATTTTATAACTCTTTCTAATACTTCGTATTCTTCAATTTTGTCTTTCAGTTTCTGGATCTTGACTGATTTCTTTACCTTCTTTTTGGATGATGATCCAAATTTGTCAAGACTGGGAGATACTTCTATTTATGGTGTGTCTTCCATGGATGGCTCCATGTCTTGATACCCTGGAGTTTCCTCTGCCATAGGTTCAAATTCACAATCTGAGTAAGGAAAATTTAGAGTGTTTGTCTCTTTGACTTTACCTTGATTTGATGCTTCACTAAAAACAAATTTCTTCTTTGCCTTTTTCTTCTTTGAACTAGATGTTGGTTCCTCTACTTATAGTGGAGTAATGGCCCTCCTTCTTCTTGAACTACTCTGAGGTGTCAGAGACTTCTTTTTGGTTCTCTTCTTCTTATTCTCTAGATGATTTTCCATCTCAAATCCTCCCCAAAAGAGAAAATTCTCCCAGGTCTTTTCTCTTCTCCCGAGATCTTCCAAAACTATCAACTTTATAAGGTCAAAGTGGAACAATGTGTTCTTGATCTTATCTGGTTTAGCCTGGACCTTATGAGACATTTTGGTAAGACTTCTTTGAAAGTAATAAGGCAGGTTCAGGGGATTCTTGCCTATGAACTGATCCATCATTCTAAAATGATAGAGCATTACTCTGTTATACCTCCCCTCATAGGTGATGTAAACTTGTATGGCTTTTAGTAGGATCTTCCATTTCTTCTCCAGGTGGGTTGTAGGAATGTCTCTCTTCTAGATAATATCCTAAAAATCTAGTTTGAGGTAAGGTCTGAATTCAAGGTTTTTGGTAATGGTTGTTTTGAACCATCTCTCCCCTTCTCTAGGCATTTCTTTAGCAACTGCAATGCTAGCTTCATCAATTTTCATTTGCAGGGGGGCAATTGTCACCTTTCATCCATCATATGTCTTTGCAAAATCTTCTGTTACTCCCTAATGGTATCCAACCTGCAATTTATGAACATATTTGAAACAACCTGCATCAGTAAACCTCTGGGAAATCACTGGATGAGATTCCAGATACTTAACATCATCTAGCTCTTTCCTAAGAGGAGTACCTCCTCGACCCATCTGCAATGTTATTAGTAACTGTAATCAACAATGAAATAAATCTGAATGGGAAAACTCCACCAATGAAGGAAAAACTAATATCGGGTAAAGGAAAGATCTACATATGTCCAAATGGTGGAAAGACAAATTCTTATAAGAGATCCTGGGTCGAACGGTTTAAATTGAAATGATGTTCATGATATTGATGGTGACAAAAATCTGGTAGAATATCAGATGAATGAGATGATTATGAGGGAATTTGTTGGAAGTGACAGGGTTTCAAGTTAAACACGAGTTTTTATATCTAATGGTAATGATAAATCTAAAAATAGATGCTTAGATCGTTTGAACGTGTTACTTTCCACTTCATGTCGCTTACCAAAACATAATGACACCTGTACCTTTTACCATTTCGGGCTGTAGAAGATGCGTTGGCCAAAAATCCTTATCTTTGTTTTTCGGGGGCTAAGTGTGCCTTGTACCTGTCTTTTAAGCCACCGAAAGGAAAAACTTTCGGGGACTTACATCATGCTAGAACTTAACCATTAGTTGTCAAAAATCAATTCTTGGATTTTATTACATTCAAATGACAGACTCAATTAATCTTTGGAATAATAAGACTAACACATATATTTAGAACTTCAAACTCAAAAATTATTTAAGTCACTTCCAAATAGTGACCATCGTATCACCTAGGACTCAAAATTCACAAATTTTATTCTAGGAGATAACACATTCCACTATTACACCAATGCTCATGTATAAAAATCACATATGGAGGCAAATATGGAATCAAAAGGTAAGCTCATAGTCACATTCAACAAAATATTCTCATATTGGATTTGAATCTCATGAGATGACATACATGAGTACACCAATAGTTACATAATAAACATTATAATAATTGACTTAAATGAGAATTCCATGAACTCATTCACCTATACTAAACCTGAGTATATACTAAACCTGAGTATAGGTCACTAGTTAAAACATCAACACACTCAAAAGTCAATGTCATAGTCAAGGGGAGGATAGAATAAATCCTCATCACAACACCATTGTGGACAACATTGGGACCTAAAATGTCTTCATTATATAAGAGAAAAAGATAGTCTCAAGCGAAATAAATATGAATATAAATACAAATGAAAATGGTATCAATGTAGACCATGGAAATCCATTTGCATGTCATGAGAAGGATTGGAGGGTTATGTGTGTCTTTTCCCCGGATATGGAAACCATGTGGTTAAATTTATAACCATGAGTACAATAATTGGAGCACCACGATTATGTGTACAAGTGTTGTTAGAATTGGGCATTCTACACTTTCCATATGTTCATAATTATTTATGTTTATTTTCTCTATGAATGTAATTTTATTCGACAACACAAGTATTCCAACATAGGACAAACACCTTCAATAACCACTCACAAAACTAGATCACATATCAACACACTGATGTTTTGAGGTGGTAAAACCCCTACGGGGAGACATCCATGGCCCCATCCAATGCGGCCACTTGGAGCAGTTTATTGATGTAAAATAGAAATATTATATATAGATTTTACCTGAGAGTTTCTCCAAATCGATCATCGACAAATGACCCTCCATGCTCTTTAAATAGATATCATGGACCAATAGGGTGTTAATCCACATATCAATGGATGTTAAGATCAAGGAGAATATGAACCGTCAGATCACTCTATGTCGATAACATATCGTGAACATCAGATTTCCTAACTACAAATGCATACTAAAGAAACACACTTTTACCTAACAACCTAGTAGACCAAGTACATCTTAACTAACTCCTAATTGTCTAAATATCCTAACATCCCCCTTTAATAACAACATGGGATAGGATTGAAGGATTTACAATAGTGACACAATAGGAGAAGGAAGAAGTCATTAGATCCTATCCCCCTGTTAACACTAAGTAAATTGTTTGGATGAAGAAAAAACTTACAAAGGTAACCACAAAACCACTTTAGAACTGGACACTAGCTTATTCAGTTCAGACAGGGATCTCTCTTTTCACTTTGTCTCTAATATATAGGTTTTCTTTCTAGATCGGTGGCTAGGTTTTGATGATTGAAGATATTTTTATAGAGTTTTGCTAGCAAGAAGGAGAAGGATTTGTTGGGCAATGGAGTCAACCTTTGAAAACAAATGAAAACAATGTCTGGTAGGTGGAACTCTTCAAAGAAAAAAAGGATAAATAGGTGATGAACTTTTAGTTTTAAATTTTTTTATGTAGAGTGAAAGAAGAATGAAACATATAACAAAATCAGAGCACCATGAAAGATGAATTATGATAAGTTAAGAAAGAAATACAATGTTTAAATCGCTTGAATCTAAAGCACCATTAAGATGAATTGCAGACCCTTTAATGTCCAATTTAAAAAGATGCAATGAAGATGAAGAATAAGAACACAAGATGTACATACAAATACTAGAGCACAAACTTTAGGCCACCACCATTAGAATCTTTGTTTTGAAAATCTCTGGACTTCTGCATTTGTATTTCATTCAGATTCAAAAACAAATTACAATATCAAGAAAAATGTCTTTGCTTATGCCAACTCACCCATCTTTACATAAAAAATGATCAAATATATATGAGCCTATTGCCACACTAGGATACTATGAGTCGATCTACTTCCACCTATAATAATGGACTTGGTTACATCAAAGGAGAAAAACTCCTAAACAAATTACTAAAAATAGTAAATTCGAATTTGACCATCTTAAATGTAAAACAAAGAAAATATTTTACAATCATAGATCTTGAGTACAATTCAAGTTTGGTGTTGTGATGAGTCATCAGCTGTGTTTGGAGACCAATTTGTGAATATTTTTTTCACTGTTGGGTACCTTTGCCACTTTGCATAAAAAATTGAAGCTAACGCTACGCAAATGGTACCTATAGCGTTTGTGTAGTGAACTTGCGTAGCACAATTATTTTTCTTGAAACTTGTGCATTTGTTGGTAGTGGCAGCATGTTGGAGACCTGTATTTACTTAAAAAATTGTGTTCCAATCATCCCTTTCTAACCTTTCAATCCCTTTGTGCTTACAGTATTTACGTAATGAGAGCTTGCTATGCAAGTGTTGCACATGACAATTTTTTTTAAAAAAGTGAAGAGGTGGCTTAGATGGTGGTTTTAGCTTGTCATCCTTCTCTGAATTAGGGATATAAAGAGTGTAAAGTGATTTTTACAACAAATCTTTAATTTGACAAGATCCTCCTATGGCTGGCTTGCATTCTTGAAAATGTTTCATTATGATATCCTCTGATATCCTTTTTTCTTCCCTGAGATGGATAATTTGGTATTGGGATTCCCTTAACTACTTTTTGAGCCATTTTATAGTTTTTTCTCCTTCCCTAGGTGAAGTGTGAGGTTTCTCAATTTCTACATGCTAGCCCTGTGCATATAATATCACCTTTTTGGCTGAGGATCTTGTCATAGGAGTTGCAGGTTTGGCCAAAGATTGTTGTCTTAGGAATTTTCATAACTTCCCTCCCCTTTGAAATTTCCTTCATTGAAATTGCTTTAACTAGTGATGTTTGAACATCAGGAACCTTCTCATCCAATTACCTTTTCAATTATCTTCTCTCCTAGTGAAACTAGGCTATAACATGATAATCCTCTTTGATTTGTTGTTGCATCTCCCTAATCTCAGATTCTCCTTCTCTTGATTTCACTTGGTCTTCATCTATCGCCTGAGTTGTAGTTTCAACAAAATATGTATGCAATGTAGGTGTGGGAAGCCTTGTAGCAGTTGACCTTGTGGTCGGTATGTTGGGTTTATGTGTCTCCTTTGGATCATCAATGAACTGTAGTGGTGCAAAGTTTGGCTGCAACAGAAAAATGACAATCATGACAGTGTTCCAATGGTTCTTGAGTTTGAAAATAATAATAAAAAAAAGGAAAATGTCAAATTGACATTATATACTTTTCAAATTGTGGATATGTGCATTGGAAGTTTTGGAACAACCCTCTTGTCATTCTGCAATCAATCTGATGTAGACATGTACTACTCGATAGAAACATTGATTTGGATTGTGGGACCACTCTTTAGAATTATTCCTCGTGCAACTTCAAACTCTTCAATGCTTCCTGGCCATCGATCTTGATGGATCATGATCAAGATTATTTCCGGCCCCATCTTATTAACCTTTTCACCAAATTTAACTTCTTTATGCCATTTTTAACCCTCCTATCAATTTATCATGGCTCCCCTATACTTATTTTTCTCCGTAGTTGTTATAGCTTTGTGGTTTGCAAGAAAAACTTGAGACAGATAAGGGTAGAGGGATCCAAACACTCAGACAAACATCTTTCATAGAAATACATGAGGACTAGGGTTTGGTCTATTTAGCATTATGGGATTTCACTACATGAGAGGTAGACTTTTTAGAAGGTATGCTAGTATGGACAAAATGGGTCTTATTGGTTTTTTACACATGAGCATGGGATGCATAGCAAGAGTACTTGCAATAGAGTTTGTGTAGCGAAAGTTGTTGCATAGATCTTGCATACTGAGAGACCTTGCACAAAATTTTCATAGTGAGGAGACTTTTACATAGATGAGGGTTCTTTCAAGATTCTTTCGAGAGGAAATGGTTGATCACAGGTCGAGGATGCATGAAAACAAACAAAATGTTGTGAAGATACATGCATGAAATGATAGGAAGATATTTGAAAGGGAAAAGTACATGTTTTTTATGATAAGAATTTTCAAACTCATCCAAGTAACTTACGCAGCGCATTTGCACAATGCACACATGTTTTTTGCAGTCAAGGTACAACTAACATGAAACGTGATCATAACCTCCATGTTGAATTCATCATATGTGATGATGATCATTGATATCCTTTGAAATGTCCTTCCCTCCTAGACTTAAAACTCGACTTTGATATACCACTTCCCACGTTGTGAAATTATTTCAAACCAAAATGACTTAGACTTATAACTTGAATCTCTTTTGACATGCATCTAATATTTTATTTGATCAATGAGCCAAGTAATTTGAGACATTATGAGACAAAACAAACACACACACTCACACACTGTGACTTAATTTGGAAAACTCTAGTCTTTCAAAGACCAAAGTATGATTTTGCAATTCTTTTGACAAATCTATAACCTTAGCTATGAAAATCATGGTGCTAACATTTGGCTCCAATGGGGATGTTGTCCTCCCTATCAGGCAACAAAGAACGTCAGACCATGTGCCTGACAATTGGGCTTTATTTTGAATCAAAAAGACTCTAAAACTAAAAATTTTAAATGACTGACAAACCCTTTTCAAACTTGTCATTACTAGCTAAACTCAACAAAACCTTAGGGCCTTCACTTCGAGCTTCAATTTCTGTTGAAATAAAAAAATTTGACTGCTCTATCTGAAAAATAACAATGGTTATTTACAATGAAATGGAAATATTGAAATACTTTTAAGAAAAGTAGTGTTTGAGAAACCTACCATTTACAGGTCTTCAACCAATGATATTTCCATTGAGCTCTTGCAGCAAGTAAGCATTGTTCCCATGATAATAAAAAATTCTAAATGGTCCCAACCAGAGGTGGTCAAACTTTCCATTCTTCCCTTTATCTTCATTTCTTGCATCCCACTTCAGCACCAAATCATCTACTTTGAAATCATCATCCTTTGTATGTCTGTCGAACACCCTTTTTATTTTGTCCTGATGTAGTTGGGAGTTGTTGAACACTTGTTCTTTCATTTTTTGCACATGAATTAGTTGATTTATCCTTATTTGAGCATCATTTGGTTCATCTTCTTGTTCTTGAAACAACTTCATCATTGACGATCCTAAAGAAGTAGGGAAAATTGCATATGTTCCATTTACAATCTAAAAAGGTGATGTAGCAATAGACCTCTTGGTGGTGATCCTATCAGCCCATAATGCATAAATAAGTTTCTTGTGCCAAGCCTTCTTGTTTTCCTGTAGAGGCTTCTTAATAATTCTTGTCAAGATCTTGTTGGATGACTCAACTAACCCATTACCCTGTGGGTAATAAGTTGTGGAATGACCAAGGGTTATGTTGTAATCCCTTTTTTCATTCTCTTGGACTTGAATGTTGTGGCATTACCAGTAATGATTTTGACTAGACAACCAAACCTAGACAAAATATTGTTTTCCATAAATTGAATGATAAAAACATCAGTAGCTTGCCTTGTTGGAACTTATTCAATCCATTTGGTGAACTAGTTTGTGGATGTCAGTATCCACCTATGTTGAGATGAAGATGGTGAATGGATCTCTCCTATAAAATTAAGGCCCCATTTCCTAAATGGTGCTTCAACAGAAATAGGTTTTAATGGAAAGGGTTGCAATTTCTTTTTGGCATAAAAAAATGTTGATTAATTGGGTTGGTTGTCATTGATGTCAACCCTTGAAGAAAATCCGATAGCACAAAGGTTTGGGTAATGAACCCAAGTTTGTTTTATGGATAATGGTATGAGTTTTGATATATTTGCAGGTAAGACTATTCCAGATGGATAGTACATATCATGCCATTTCTGGTGGTATGTGAAATGTCACATAACTCTTCACAGTTAGAGAGTTATGGCCATGTGAAGTTGCAGAACCCTCATAAGTCATCTAGAAGCCCTAAAAGGTCAAAGTAGTCAAAGTGTTTGCAAAGAAGAAATTATTCAAATAATAAAGTGAAGTGATGAGTGTACTATAATTCAAAGAGGATGCAAAATAAATTATTTAAATAATAAAGTTAATGGAGAACTCCCTAAAGTAAGGAAAGTGATTTAAGAGATTTTAGAAGGTAAATAATAAAGTGAAGTGATGAGTGTACTATAAGTCAAATTGAATACAATTTTTTTTATTTAAATAACAAATTTAATGGAGAAATTACTAAGTGGACAAGTGGTTAGAAGTTTGTTAACCCTAAAATAAGGAAAGTGGGTTAATATGGTTAAAAGGTAACGACTTGATGAAGCTACATGAAATTATAAATAAGAGGCAAGGCTCTCTCATTTTAATCACACTTGAATATCATTGAATACCTATTTCATGAAAGGTTGTTTGGGCAGGTATTATTGATAAATAAAAATTGCAGTAGAAAAAGTGTGGCAGGAAAATTGCGACAGAAAAAGTGCGGTAGGAAAATTGCGGCAGGAAAAGTGCGGCAGAAAAAATGCGACAGAAAAAGTGCGGCAGAAAAATCGTGGCAGAAAAAGTGCGGAAGAAAAATCGCAACAGAAAAATCACGGCAGAAAATGTGCAGCAGAAAAATCGCGGCAGGCAAATCGCAGTAGAAAAAGTGCGGCAGAAAAAGTGCGACAGATAAATCGCGACAGCAACATGGTTGGGGTCTATTTATGAGAGATATGGGACATCTTGTTTGAGGTATGTTTTGTGAGCTAGGGTTTATCTCTTGAGGTGGTATTGGATGTTCAGCATTGCTGCATATATCAGATTTGTTGAGGGATACAGTTTGTATTTTTTTGTTGGTATTTGGCATATGGGTATTGGTATTTTGGTTGTGATGTGTTGCTGAAGTTGTTGGTTTAGCTTGAGGCTAGATAGAAGTGAGGTTGTGGCACATGGTTTGATGTAAGGGTTTATGATATTTGGTTTATGGATAGAGTGATGAATTTTTAGATAATGTTTGATGGCTATATTGGTGTATGTCTTTGGTATATGGTTGAGGTACATGTTGGGTACATGGTTGAGAAAATTAGTTGATGAGTTGACACATACATGAGGTGTATACTTTATGAGTTGGCACATACATGATGTGTATAGTTGATGATGTTGGTACATCTTGATGAGTCAAGGTTGATGCATGGTTGATGCATGGTACATGTTTGTTCAGGTTATTGGTACAGGTTTTTTGGTGCAAGTTGATTGGTACAGGTTGTTTAGAGCAGTTTGATTGGTACAGGTTATTAGAGGTTATTGGTACAGGTTGACAGTGGAAGTGGTTGATTCAATCACAGTGATAGGTTGTCTACATTTAACATTTATATTTCAGGGTGGTTGGGCAGGGAAAGGACAAGTGGTTGTAGCCAGCTTCTGGTGGTAGCCGGAGAACATAGAGGGTTGTAGTGTCCTTTTGGTTGTATCCTAAGAATTGGGGAGTTGGAGCTTCCCTCAGGTTGTAGCCCGAGTAACTAGGGGGTTGGAGCCTCCTTGCAGTTGTAGCTAGAAAACAAAGGAAGTTGGTGCTTCCAATGAATGTAATTCTTCAAGACATATAAGAAAAATCATTTTGTGGTTTTCTCCCACTTTGGGTTTCCATGTAAAAACACAGGTGTACTGTGTATGTGTGTGATTTCTCATTTGTTCACTATTTATTTATTCTGTAAATATTGGATGATAATGCTACATTGATATAACACTTGTATTTTTGGAGAAAAATGATTAAATTGCTCTATTATTGATTCACCCCCCCTCTCAGTAATCCAACAATTGGTATCAGAGCAGGTTCCTTCAGAAACCAATGTAACCATCGAAAGGTATATCATGGAGAGAAAAAACTTGTATAAAAATGGAATACCACAGTTTGATGGACATAAGTATGCATTTTGGAGCATAAGGATGAAGACATATATACATGCATAGGGATTTGAAATTTGGCAATCAATTGTAGATGGATACACAGTACCAACAGTTCCACCAACAAATGAAAAAGCAATGAAACTCGTTCAAAATAATTCTAAATCCACAAATGCACTTTTGAATGGTCTTAGTGAAACGATATTCACCAAAGTTGCACATTGTAAATCCATTAAAGAGATTTGGGACAAACTTCAAAATATTTATGAAGGAGATTCAAAAGTCAAAGCAACAAAGCTTCAAACTTACAGAAGTCAGTTCGAACAATTTAAGATGAAGGAAGATGAGAATATTGCATCTTACTTTTTACGATTTGATGAAACAGTAAATGAAATCATAGGATTGGGAGAAGAAATCGAAGAATCTGTAATTGTTCAAAAAGTAATAAGATCTCTTCCTATGATATTTGACCCTAAGATATCAACACTAGAAGAAAGAGAAGATCTAAACTCAATAAGCATGGACGAACTACATGGAATATTCACAGCATATGAAATGAGAACTAAACAAGAAAATCCAGATATAAAAAAAGTATCTTTCAAAACATCCAAAAGGTCAAAGAAAAAGGGAAAGAAAAAAGAAAAAGAACATAGCAGCAACAATGATGCCTTAGAAGATCATGAAGAAGTGGCCAACTTTCTCAGAATATTGAACAAGGGAACCGACGACAGGTCTAAAGGTAAGCTTCCTTTAATTTGTTTTAATTGTGATGGTATTGGTCATTTTGCTAACAAATTTCCTCATAAGAAAAAGATAAATGATCAAGGTTACTCAAATAGAAAACAAACATATAAAGGAAAAATAACCAGAAAGAAAGATTTCAAGAAAATCTTATGCACCAAAAAAGAAATCTCATCATCAGATGAAGATAAAGTCAGTGACAGTGAGACAAAAAGAGTTCTATTCATGGCAGTAGAAGACTCTGATAAATAAGAATCTGAAGAAGAATATGAAGAGGCCGAAGAAGAATATGAATATGCAAAAGTTGACTACCAAGAAGAATTGATGTCTGTCATAGAAGTTATCATAAGAGAAAAGAAAAAAAAACAAGAAAATACAAGAGGAACTAGACAAGAAATAAGACACTCAAGAACTAGAACAAATGATCACAAATTTGAAGGTTCAAATAGAAGAAGATAAAAGAATTGAAGAAGCACTCAAAGAAAAACTAGAAGAAAAAGATAGGATCATTGGAAATTTGGAAGAAGAGATTGTCACATTAAAAAATGATCTTCAAAAAAAAAATATGCAGAACAACTCAAAAGTTTTGGATGACATTATTAGCAGTTAAAAACCTCATCATGACAAGTCTGGACTTGGATACAATTACACAGAAAATGGATCAAGATTCAAAACAACAGAGAAAGAAACATATCCAAAAAGCTATGAAGAAACAATCAAAGGGGATAGGAAGATCTACAAGGAAGATTACAGGGACACACCTCCACTGAGAATATTCAGATTTCAGAATCAACAACCAATAGATAGTCCTCAGGAAGAAGAAAAATTCATAAGAGTACCTCCCTTCAGAAGATATTCAACTCCCAGGTATCAAACTATTTTTTTTGGTTTATGTTATGCATGTAATAATTTTGGACATAAATTTGTGAATTGCAAAGCTAACAACGGGAACATAAACAACTTTGAAATTCATACACAAAAGGGTTATCCAAGAAGGCCTAGTAAAACACAAAGAAGAAGTTAAAATATGTTTGAATCTTTGAGAACTGAAGTGGAACGTTACAATTGTAACAACTTTGGACACATGGCCAAAGATTGTAGAATGACAGTCCCTCTTAGAGAACCACAACAAAATAACAACAGTCACAGACATGAACCTCAGAAAATGACATGGATAAGAAATAAGAATCAATACAACAATGAAGAATGCACACTCACTGTACAAGATAAGTAGAATAGACATGGTTGGTATGTCGATAGTGGTTGCTCAAAACAAATGACAGGTGATAGAGACATGTTTCTTACATTAAGAAAATAAAGAGAAGGATCAGTCTCCTTCGGAAATGATGATTCAACTAAAATCATTGGAAAAGGCACAGTCAGAATTGGGAACAAGAATACAAAGGAAGAAAATGTTATACTAGTAGAAGATATGAAACTGTTAAGAACCAAACATCAATATAGCATATAAAAACCTCAGAAANCA
>JASDQU010589796.1:75122-101989 GCA_032191745.1 Picea mariana
GGTATATATAGGAGACTAGGAGGTATAATTACAGATAATGGCCTAAAGCCAATATAATTAAAATAAAATTACTAATCTAAATTACAACTAATGGCCTAAAGCCGACATAAATAAAATAGCATTACTAATCTAATATGCCCCAATTAAGGGGTAATGAGCCAATATTAGGGCTTAACAGAAACATAATATTCTAAGTGTGAGTCAAATGTGTTACCAAGGTCATAAAGTTACTTTCAATTCATAAAAGTGTGAGATAAGAAAATAAGGTTCAGGAAAATTGATTGCTACAGCTGCGAGAACTTCAAGCAACATATATGTGTTAAGTGAAATCGGAAATGAAAAGTGTTATCTAGGAAAGGAAGATGAAAGTTGGCTATGACATAGAAGAATGGGTCACATACATTTTCATAACCTTGTGAAAGTCAACAAAAGAGAAGTAGTCAGAGAAATTCCCCAAATCACAAAACCAACCAACACTTTATGCAAGAATTGTCAACAAGGAAAGCTAACAAAGAGCATATTCAAATAACAAGAATATTCAATGACAATGCCACTAGAAATTGTGCATACTGATCTAGTTGGACCAACTACAACAAAGGTTTTAAAAGGTTAAAAACACTTTATGTTATTATTTGATGATTATACAAGAATGTCTGCAATTTGTTTTCTCAAGAATAAGTCAGAAGCTTTTGAAAACTTCAAGATCTACAAGGAAACGGTTGAAAATGAAATGGATTCAAAAATCAAATGCTTGAGATCTGATAATGGAGGAGAGTTCACTTCAAAGTAATTTATGGACTACTGCAACAATCATGGAATAAAAAGGCAATTATTCGTTGCTAAGACACCTCAACAAAATGGAGTTGTTGAAAGAAAGAACAGGATATTATAGAAAATGGATCAAACAATGCTAATGGATTCCAAATTGATAGATATTTTTTGGACACAGGTAGTGCATACAACAGTTCACATTCAAAACAGATTAATGCTCAGAACAAACACTGACAAAACTCTCTACGATCTATGGAAAGGAACACTAGCAAATGTGAAGCACTTCAAAGTTTTTGGAAAAAAATGCTACATCAAAAGAGAAGATGGAAGAATGAGAAAATTTGACTATCATGTGGAAAAATGAGTACTTGTTGGTTACTCAAGTATAAAGAAAGCATACAAATGCTACAACCTGAGATTGAACAAATTCGTGGAAAGAATCAACGTAACATTTGATGAAATAGGTAGACAAGAATTAAAGGAAGAAGAAAATGAATCAATGGAACAAATTTACGAAGAAGAAACAAAAGATGAAAAAGTAGAATATGAATAGGATCTGAAAGAATCATAAGATAAAGTTCAACAAGTAACTCAAAAGACACCTAGCGGATTAGTACAGAAGACTCATCCTTCATATCAGATTATAGGAAACAAAGATGCAGGAGTTGATTCTAGAAGAAGAATCTGTTCACCAGAACAAATGTGCCTATCACTCTCATCTACGATTGAACCAACCTGTTTTGAAGAGGCCAGCAAGGATGAATTTTGAAATAAGGCCATGGATGAAGAATTGGATCACATAGAGAAAAATGACACTTGGGAATTGGTTCCAATACCAAATGATAAGAATGTGATCAACACAAAGTGGGTATACAAGAATAAATTGAATGAATATGGACATGTTACAAGGAACAAAGCTAGATTGGTATGTAAAGGATATGCACGGGTTGAAGGAATCGACCATGAAGAAACATTTTCCCCATTTTCAAGAATAGAAGCAATCCGATTGTTTTTAGCTTATGCATGATCCAAAAATATTAAAGTGTATCAGATGGATGTAAAATAAACTTCTTTGAATGGGGAACTTGAAGAAGAATTCTACATTGAACAACCAGAAGGACTTCAATTGTCAGAGAATGCAGATTATGTGTGTAAATTAAAGAAGGCCTTGTATGGTCTAAAACAGGCTCTTAGAGCATGGTACTCTAGACTGGATAAATATCTACAACAAGAATGTTTCAGAAAAGGAAGTGCAGACAACAACCTCTACATCAAGGTAAGTCAAGATAGTATTTTATTAATTAAAGTTTATGTTGATGATATTTTTTTGGCAGTGATGATGACATGTTAAGCCAGAAATTTGCAAAGGATATGCAGAATGAATTTGAAATGTCATTACTTGGAGAACTATCCTTCTTTCTGGGACTTTAGATACGTCAAAGCAACCAAGGAATATTTATTTCTCAAATGAAGTATATCAGAGAAATGCTAAAGAGGTTTGGAATGGAAGATTCCAAACTAGTTATCACTCCCATGCAAACCAGTTGCAAGTTGAGAAAAGATGATGATTCAAAGTCTACAAATTAGAGGAAATATAGATCAATGATTGGTAGCCTACTATATGTGACAGCATCCAGACCAGATGTAATGCATGGATTTGGATAGGTGGCATGATTTCAAGCAGTACCAGAGGAATCACTTGTATTAGCAGTGAAGAGGATTTTCAGATATCTCAAGGGAACATAAGATTTTGGATTATGGTATCCAAAAGGAAAGGATATATCACTTATTGCCCACACAGATGTAGATTGGGAAGTTTGTATTGATGACCGACGAAGCACCAGTGGAGAAACGTTCTACTTGGGTGAGTGTTTAGTATCATGGTTAAGAAAGAAACAATCATCAATATCCTTATCTACAACCAAGGCAGAGTATATTGGATTAGCAATATGTTGTACATAGGTTCTATGGATGAAACAAACTGTGACATATATACAGGTTGAGTATGATGAGCCCATTCCAATCTATTGTGATAATATAAGAGTTATTAGTATCTCAAAGAACTCGATGATGCACTCCAAGACAAAGAACATTCCAATAAAGTATCACTTTCTACGGGAATAGGTTGCAGAGAAGAACATTAGAGTTGAATATGTGGGCACAGAAGAACAAGTGGTAGACATCTTTACAAAACGACTTCCACGAGAAGTTTTTGAATATCTTCGCCAGAAACTCGGAGTAATTTCTACTAAAAAATGAATGCTTTTGAATGCTTATTCTATATGTCTTAGACTTACACGAGGAAGCACCATAAAGAGGATAATTCAGGTCAGGAAATCAGTTTCAGGAAGAGTTCATTCAGGGGGAGTATCCCCAAGGAAATTTAGCTAGGGGGAGTAGCCCCAGATGGAAATATACCTTTTCCATTGATGAAAAAGGGGGAGATATTTATCAGATGTAGAACATAGAGGCATGGTTCCAAGGGGAGCGATGGTCACAAGGGGGGCATGAGTAATATGACTTCAGTATTGCATGACATGACTTCAATATTGCATCAAAGTGTTTCCATCAATGCCAAATAGGGAGATTGTTGATTAATTGGGTTGGTTGTCATTGATGATGACACAAACTGTTAGGTGACTTATATGTACTAAAAAAGACACTAAACTATCTTCAATTAAATTTTCAACCCGGGGTAAGTAAACTTAGAGTTGTAGAAAACTATATGCCAAAGGTAAAAGGTTGGTAGGAGTATAGTCTAACTAAGGAAATCAACTATCTAGGGCTAATCTACTCAAGCAAACCTATCTAATGAACAAACCCTACTAGGCAAAATGAAAACTAGGTAACCTAAACACTTTTGGGCCAAGGATTGATGGATAGTTCCTAAGAAAGCAAGTAAAAACCCTATTCAAAGAAAACTAGTTCATGACAATAAGCAAAGGTAAACTACTAAGCATACTAAGCAAATGACAAAAACAAACTTCTTTAACTTGCCAACCTACATTCAATCAGCAACAACCCTATGAAAGAAATTAAATGAGAAAGTAAGCAAAAGCACCTATCTAACCTATTAAAGAAAATATACAAGTAAGCAAAGACACCTAACTAACCGGATCAAGTGCCGAAACAAGTGTTGGAACGAGTGTCAGATCAAGTGTCGGAACTGGAAACATGGTGTGTTTTGCCTTGTAACAACAAAAAAACATGAATTAACTCTTGTAAATCATAGAACATGATGAATTAAACTTGATTTAGTCATTAAACATCAATTACACATACCTTATGCCGATTATACCATTTTATCATAAAATTATTCAAAAAGCTCCTTTAAAATATGACAAACACACATCTACATGCGTCAAAATGTGTATAATAATTACCATAAAGTGATCATATCTCAGGCCCAACATTACCCCCACACCTAATATTTTGCAGCTCCCATTGCAAACAAAAATAAATTTCCTTTTATGACTAAACTTGCGAAGGAGGGGATGGATTAGCTTTAGAAGCTTCTCCCTCTTGCCCAGGGGATTTTGAATTAAGATTTTTGTGGTATTTCAATTGCATCCAGGGACTATTATTGGTGGCAGCAATATCGTCAACCTAACGCTGTAGAGAATTCATCTTGGGTTGTAATACAACATTATCATGGCGTAAATGACAACTCAGTGTTTCATGCTATCTAAGTTTGAATTGGAGGGTTTGAAGTTTTTGGAGGTTGTTGATGACATGTGAGGAATCTTTGAGATTTATATGATACCATTGTTCCTTTAAACCATGTATAACAACAATTTCACCTCTGCAAAAATTAGTTCCAAAAGTGACTTCCGAGAAGCGCAACAATTCTGGCCTGGTGAACTTGTGAAAAATAGGTATCAAAGTGAACTACAAGGAAGTAAAAACTGAGAGAGGTTTTTGTTTTTGAATATTTCCTTGACAAAAACCTCTCTTGGTTTTCAAAAATTCACTTTCAGTTATTAGAAAAACACAAAACAAAAATATGACTAAAACAGGAAAAACAAAGTGTTTTATTTTATGAAAAACTAGGCCTCTAAGAGAATTGAATATATCCAAAAACATAACTTATATTTAAAAAATGAGAGAGGTTATTGTTTTTTAATATGTCCTTGATAAAAACCTCTCCTGGTTTTCAAAAATGAACTTTCAGTTGTTAGGAAAACATAAAAAGAAAATATGAGTAAAACAGGAAAAAGAGAGTATTTTATTTTCTGAAAGCATAGGCCTCTAAGATGATAGAATATATCCCAAAACATAAAGTATATTCAAAACATGAGATATTTTATTGTGTTTTTGTAATTTATAAACAAAAACCTCTTCCATATTTCAAAATTACTTTCCCATTTGTTCAGAATCCCAGCTTGAAGTTGGTTACTCAAAACTTGTAGAAGCATAGCGTGCTCTTAACAGAAGCGCAACATGGTCTTTGATAGGGATTTTGGAGGCCTTCCCAGAGGATTTTTGGGATGAAAGTGGTATGGGTGGAAATTTTATGATGTATTCTACACAATGGAACCATCAAGCACTGCCAATTCCTTCTCCAAACCTCTAAAAAATTGTTTTGAAGTCAAGCTGTCCAAATGTGCAGAAACCCTTCTATAGAGAATGTATTTGGGGGATTTCTCTCAAATAATAACACTTTTGCATAAAATGAAGGACTTTTTTGTTTCTTGGTATATTATTGACAAAAACCTCTTTCACTTTTGTCAAATTCATCTTCCTTAATTCAAAAACCAATTTTTAAGTAGAACTTTGACCAAGACAATCATTTGAAAATTTATGACAAGGAAGGATGACATGCCCATGATGAGAATTTATGATCTTAGATGAGTGGAGGGAGTAGTAATTACACCTAGACACACCAATGAAAATTTTACAACCAAGAGATGTCAAATTGTATTTGAGAATTTTATTTTGAAAATATAACAATTTGACCTAATAACCCTATCAATCACATGAAAGAGTAAATTTGATCATTGGTGACTGACAGATACTAAAAAAAGCTTTGGTTTGTACTGGTAGGCATGGTGAATAGGAGAATTTTTATTTCTTTTCATTAATATGTAACATTTCAAACAACTGATCCTCTTTTCATAAGCTTGGAATACAGATGACAATAAGTATTTAGCAGTTGTAATCGCTCTGTATTTGTCACAAAGAGTAGTTAAGTATAAGCAGTCCTCTACAGCATAAACAAAAAATGCACATGAGATTATAACACACACAATGATGTCAGGAGTATATAATTTAGCATACCAATACAAACAACTGCTGATATAATATCCCAAGACTTTGTAAAAAAGAAAGTATGACAGAATTTTGACAGATATCCTACTTCCTCTTCTCATGGGTTTTCTATACAAATGGGAAATGCTTAGCATTTTTAGCTCAGGAAACTCCCCCCAAACCAAATATATGGCACTTCCTTGTTCCATGAATTAACAATAGGCTTCTTGGACTTTTGGCCCAGTAAAGGAGTAGCTTGAGCATGAGAGTTTGGGTGGAGTAATAGTCCCTAGATCAAGAGTCTTCTTACTAGTCTTGATTGTAAGATGAGGGTTTGCAAATTGGTAAATGAACTCATCCCATGTTTTATCCTATTTTCCAACTTGACTAAGACAAGTAGTTTGATAAGGCCATGGTGAAATAGGGTTTTATGGGGATTGGTTACATCCTTCCTCACTTGGGAAGACATATTCGCTAGACTCTTCAAGAAGTAAAAGGGAAAGTTACAATGGCTTATTGAACTGAAAGTGAGCTAATAATCGAAATTGACAAGCTTTAAAGATGGAATATATACCTTCACATTTAATCAATCTAGTGATGATTATGAGAGGGTTGATTAGATCCTATTTTATCCACTCTTTGGAGTATCCCTTAGCTCCAGAGATGTTCTGAAACTCAATTTTGAAAACCCTATTATAACTTGCCTTTGGCAACTGGTGGTGTTTAAATCAGCGGTCTCCAACTCTTGGGAGCCTTGTGGCTGAGGAAATTGATTCCTCAGAGGCCACAAACATAGTGAATAGGAGTTGAGGCAGGCTAAGAGTGTTACATTGTTGTTTATTTTACCACCATGCTCACTCAATCCACTTGCATAGAACATGGAATCTCAAACCTACAATGAACGACCTATAATAAAAATAAACCAACAGAGTGGTCTGTTAAGGACATATACAACAATTTATAGCACTTCAAGATAAAATGACTGCTGATGTGATAACCTGTATCATGAAAATAATACAAAATGTTTACAAAGAATTACTTCTTTAGGCAATGATAATTTGTCAACTCATGAACCCCTCCCCAAAACCTAAGTATTGTGACACCTCACAATCAAAAGTATAGGAAACCAGTCAGTATCCCCCAATAGCCAAAGATTTATAGTATGTCAAGTGTAAAGATAAAATTTTACAGATTGGTCTGATGAGACAGTTAGACGATGGCCCCAGCTATAGGATAAGAGATCCTATATATAGATAAGAAGAGGTAGGAAAGAGAGTTTCAAGATAGTCTTAGAGTCATTTCCCAATGGCAAGTTTATGAGATTCATTAACCTGAGCTTAACCACACATACTCCATTTCATCTTTGTCTGCAAGTAATGTCGTACATCAGGACAAGTTTAGATTTATTATTTATTTTTGTCAGATCATCATCTTCGCTAAGTAGAATTCCCTGCTGCCAGCAAGCCTGTTCAGTACTCCTTACCTAGTCATACCACAAGCCGGTACCTATTGCCAATAGACCTGTTTAGTATCTCGGCTGGTTAGCCTCTTAAACCCTCAGATATTGGCCCTCCATCCTTTAATATTTTAGTATAATATTTCTTATGCAAGAAGATGGGGGAACATCTTTGAAACAAATTTTTCTTTCTTTTTCTTTCTAATTGGAATGGTATTTATGTTAGAGGATGAATTTCCGTTATATTATTTAGTGATTGTCTTGATGTAAGGGGTACTTAAGTGGACATGTCTTATCTAAATATATGATATAATCAAGCTATTTAGTGTGTAGTGGATGGTACCATTGATAAAGGTATCTCTAAGCTCAACTTACTTTCTTCCTTTGTAGTTATTGTGATGTTTACATGACTAACTGCTAATTAGACCTCCTTGTTACTCTTTGATAAAGACACTTGACTCACTTACTCAGGTTTCTTGGCAAAACCGTACGAGAGACCTTTAATTTTCATAGTTATGGTATCACTTCCTTATACAGTGGTGAAGAGTTTCAAGAGCAACTGCTTTTTAAAATGCCTTAAGAAAAAGAAGACGAAAATCTTTGCAAAAACATGGTTAACTACAACAAGTCATTATTCATTTGATGCTTAGCAGACAACAAGGTCCAAGTATAGTAATGTTTCAAAGACAAATCCTTCTTTTATATTTCCTTGAAACTGTCTACTCCTGGTGAAATAAATAGCTATAGAAGTCTCTGGAAAAAACACACTCTAAAATATCAAAGACTAATGAGATAAAGTCACTGGAACATGTATCTCATAGTTATTTTATTAAAATAAAATGTAAAATGAGGCTGCATTAGACTCTAAGCTAAACTAACAACATGCATCTTTTATTTACTATCCTACCCTACCTAAAAAGAAAGTGAAAATCTTTATTCAAGTGTAAGAACTATTCCAATGTAACCATGTGCAGAGAAAGATAAGAAACATACTCATATCCATGTATGAAAAAGTTACCACAGTGATTACCTGGATATGAAGAACCAACCAACCTACTTGTTTGGGCATTAGAAGGTGTTGAAGAAAAGAATAGTATTGTGGCCTGATGACCTCTTGAAACCAAATTTCAATGTAATCTTGATGTTTATCAACAGTAATTTCTATGTTCTCCTTCATCATTCTATGCATATCCTCTTCTTTTGGATGATTGATATCTAAAGTACATAAAGGATCTGTTGAGATGGATGTTGAGAACTCCTCAATCTTAGGTCTTAGTGATTGCTCTCCACCAGAGGTAGTCCATAAGTTTTCAACTTCCTTCACAGTTTGGAAAGGAAGATCATTTTGTAGCTCATAGGACCTTGATTATTCTAATATTTCCAAAGAGGTAGATAAGTTCTTGACTATTGTCAAGATGTGTTCTTCCTGAAAAGAAGAGATCCCAACTATTGCTAGGATTTGAGAGAGTTCTTCCAAACTAATGGTTACCTTTGAATTCATGTTGTCATTTGATAAAACTCGGTCCACACAAAGATGATGTCCACAAAGTTAGGATCTCTTGATGGTGGTAAGAAAACAAAGGTTGTATTGTTTGGTTCTGTGGAAGGCTCAAGTGGTCTTGCCTCCTGTCCCACTATTACTGATGCTTCAATTTCTTATTCTATAGTGCTCCCTGTTTTAGTCTCTTTTAGAGACTTCTTTAGCTCTTTGGGTTGAGCTAGCTCCTGTTTTTCGGTATTGGTCTACGGACCTTATAAGTGGAATGTTCCTTCCCCCAAAGAGATCAGAAGGAACCTTGGTTGAAAGGTCTGATTTTGATTTAATGTATCTACCTTGTGGGTCTCTAGGCCTATTCATGAAAGAAAGTAAAAACAAAAGAGAAAAGCTACCATCTAGTTTCTAGGTCTATTTCATGAAAGTAAACAAAAACAAAAAGAAAAACTACCATTGGGTTTGGGGGAACCTGCTATAGAAGATGTGCAAGTTCTTACCTCTCGTCTTAAATCTCCCCCGCCAACAAGCTAATGCTAAGGTCTAAGGATGATCTATTTCCTAACTACTTCTTACCTTAAGACAACTCCCCGACAACGATGCCAAAATGTTAGGTGATTTATATGTACTAAAAAAGACACTAAACTACCTTCAATTAAATTGTCAACCCAGGGTAAGTAAACTTAGAGTTGTAGCAAAATATATGTCAAAGGTAAAAGGTTGGTAGGAGTATAGTCTAACTAAGGAAAGAAGCTATCTAGGGCTAATCTACTCAAGAAAACCTATCTAATGAACAAACCCTACTAGGCAAAATGAAAACTAGGTAACCTAAGCACTTTTGAGCCAAGGACTGATGGATAGTTCCTAAGAAGCAAGTAAAAACCCTATTCAAAGCAAACTAGTTCATGACAATAAGCAAAGGTAAACTACTAAGCATACTAAGCAAATGAAAAAAACAAACTTCTTTAACTTGCCCTGTGAAAGCAAACTACCCTGTGAAAGCAATTAAATAAGCAAGTAAGCAAAAGCACCTATCTAACCTATTAAAGAAAATAGACAACTAAGCAAAGACACCTAACTAACCTACTAAAACAAAAGAGCAAGTACGAAAAAACAACTAAAGAAAGTAGGCAAGTAAGAAAAGACTTCTCATTGAACAACTACCTAGCCTAAGAGGAAAGTGGACTAAATGCCTAATGAAAAACTATTTCTCTTGCATGAAAGGAAATTTAAATGCTCAATGCAATGCATGAAAGGAAATCTATTCTATTGAAAGCAAGAAATACTGCCAACTAAACTTATGAAAACAAGAAACTATCTCTTCTAATCTACGAAAGCAAGAAACTATCTTTAATCTATGAAACACTCAAATATAATGCAAGTGGTTGTGTGAATGCCTTCGGTGGTGACGGATGATATCTCGATGACATTTTACAACAAAGGACAATTCCAACGGTATAAACTCAACACTAATCTCAATGGCAAAATGAAAGTTATGTATCAAACAATCCAACGAGAATTTAGCCATGACAAGAACAATGTTTAAATACCCTGCATCATGTATAAACCATCAACAACATAACGAGATCATCATTCTATATATATACTATGTAAGAAAAACTAGATTCAACCATTAACTAAGAAATGTAATTGCGTTTTGATTCTAGGAAAGGAAATTGCGTGAAAGGAAACTACACTATGTCTATTCTAACCATTCAAACTAAAATAAAGAAATAATTAAAAACATAAATTTAAAGCGTGATATTAAAAAGTAAATTGAGAATCTAATTTAACCAACAACTAATTAAATGAAATCTATATAAATTGAAGTAAGCAAGCTATGACTAAAAACTAGAACTAATTCTATCTATCCTTCATTCTTTATCAAAGAAACCCAAATTAAAACTCTGTTCTATCTAATTAAAATTCTATTTTAAACTTATTTATAAAATTATAAAAGAAAACATAATTTAACATCTAAATGCACATGAGGGTTAGTAAAGAGACTTGCAAGTCTTTTCCTACTCTACAAAATCACTGCATGTTAATATATATCATCATCTAACCTGCAAAACAATAAAAACAATTAAGCTACAACAAACTAGTTAACAAAATATGCATGTATAGAAAATTACAACAAACTATTTAAATTATGAAATGCCTAAAAGAAGACAAAGATAGTCACCAGACTGTTGGTGGGCCCCTCAACAAGTCGTGGCTACTTCCTACAAGAACACCACGAACTTCAGCAGGCCGGATTCACCATGAAAACATGAAAACGTAGTTCTTGCACAATTTTGGCAATGTAAAATACCAAAACAGAGAAAAATGAATTTGTCTCTAATCTAATGGCTCTTCTACTTGGGTAACAATCTGCTGAGCATCCTATCAATATTTATAAGCTTACAACCCAAGTGGTTGACCTCAGGAGGGTCGAGCCACTTCTAATTTCAGAAAATTACAATAAATGATGCCCTAACTAACAAAACGAAGCAAGACAATAATTTCCCTCTTTACACAACTGAAAATGAGTTGTCTTGAGCTTAGTAGCTGGAGGGGGCAAGGATAAACAAAACCCATGTGCCTGATTTGTCCTTCACTGACCGCCAATTCCATAACCGCCAACTCACCTTGCATTTTTGTGCAATATTGGGTGCTGGAACGAGTGCCAAATCAAGTGTTGGAACAAGTGTTGGAATGAGTGTCAGATCAAGTGCCAGAACAAGTGTTGGAACGAGTGTTGGATCAAGTGTTAGAACTGGAAACATGGTGTGTTTTTCCCTGTAACAGCAAAAAAACATAAATTAACTCTTGGAAATCATAGAACATGATGAATTAAACTTGATTTAGTCATTAAACATGAATTACACGTACCTTATGCCGATTATACCATTTTATCATAAAATTCTTCAAAAATCTCCTTTAAAATATGACAAACACACATGTACATGCATCAAAAAGTGTATAATAATTACCATAAAGTGATCATATCTCGGGCCCAACACAAACCCCCCTCCCTCCAAAGGGATTCTTGACCTCCTGGTATTGGATCATTTGAAATACTGAGTCGGAGTGACCCCTTGGTTCCCTGCGGGCACCCGAAACCACTCCAACCACACACACAAGTCATTTTCTCAAAGGACCATGGCTATGACCATGGGCCTGTCTCTCCGTGATTCGGACTTCAGGGTTATCCCAAACTCCTCCTTCGAATTTTCTTGAAGTGCTTTTCTCTGAATCTCTGGAATTCTGCCACACGTCTCCTAAGATCCATCGGCCCCACCATGGTTCAGGTTTTGTGACTTCATGAAACTCTAGTTCTCTCATCCACGAACCTATGGACTCCCAATTTTTGAATTCCTTGATTCGTTTCCACGTGTTCTCCTAGCAATCAACTGCTAAGATTGAATCGTAACTTCGAAACTCGTGATTCTACTTTCAAAAATCCTTGAAATTTCCCGAACTTCAAAGTGTTGAAACACCTTACGACTACCCTCCGCATAGCTCTCCCAGATCTGATGGTCTAGAATCGTTCGTCTCCCTCTAGAACGAATCTTTTCCATGGATTATTATGGAAACTCATGGACTTCTCTTCTCGAAGAGTTTCCATTACTCTCCCTCCTGAGATTTACTTCTTCGATTTCCTCTTGTTCCTATGAGCACTATCTTCGACATTTAGTCGAAATCGCGACCCACACACACCTTGCAACGGGTCTCTTACACACTCAACTCCTATGTGGATGATTTCACACTCCTTGCAACTACTCCCCAACAGCTTCTATATTCTATCATTGAAACCACGCTACTCCTCCTAAGATTTTGAGTTTGAAAACTCGATCATGCACTCCTTGCGAATGTCGATGAACTCCTTGCATACATAAGTTTCACACTACCTCTTCTGATCTTACGAGTCAAAATAGACTCAATCACACACTCCTTACAGACACTATGCACACCTTGCACTCTCTCAAAGAAGAGAAACAATTGAAACTCATTCACTCTCCACAATAATTCATAAATTCAACCCTGTAAATGCATTCATGGATACAAGAACAAGAAATAACACAGAATAAACATGAGAACAAGTCTACTATTCACCCATTCAGATAGACACAATAATAACACACATTTGAGATGATATTCCTCTGCTATATTCATTCAAATGAACTTCACATACATTCATACACTATTTCTCTACATCTCTTAGTTCTTGGATAGAATGGAAATCTACGCATTAGATTCATCAACCACTTCTTTGAGCCTTTCCCTCCAACTACTCTATGCTATCCTATCAAAATTTAATGCTACCAACTACTTAACATGTATTACAATAAATATCAATTCAGACAGATAAGAGCAAAACCTCCATATCTATATTGCAATCCTTCACATTAAAGCAAAATACATCTCCCCATTGATCTTACATGATGGCTCAGCCTCCGATCATTAAATATGTTCAAAACTCAAAAAGCTTTGTCAGATATTACATTAATACACTATCTTTGAAATTCAAAAATATTTCAAAATATGTGCTAGTGCACCTAACTGTCTCTCACTTGTGCTTTGTTGGCGATGCTCCTGCATCAAATGTCAACCCTTGAAGAAATTCCAGTAGCGAATTCCAGTATCACAAAGGTTTGGGTAATGGAACCAATTTTGTTTGATGGATAATGATATGATTTTTGATATATTTGCAGGTAATACTATTCCAGATGGATAGTACATGTCATTCCATTTCCAGTGGTATGTGGAAAGTCACATAACTCTTCATGGTTAGAGAATTATGGCCATGTGAAGTTGGAGAACCCTCATAAGTCATCTAGAAGCCCTAAAAGGTCAAAGTAGTCAAAGTGTTTGAAAATAACAAATTATTTTAAAAAATAAAGTGAAGTGATGAGTGTACTATAAGTCAAAGAGGATGCAAAAGAAATTATTTAAATAATAAAGTTAATGGAGAACTCCCTAAAATAAGGAAAGTGGTTTAAGATCTTTTAGAAGGTAAATAATAAAGTGAAATGATGAGTGTACTATAAGTCAAAGTGGATACAAAAGAAATTTTTAAACAATAAAGTTAATGGAGAAATTACTAAGTGGACAAGTGGTTAGAAGTTGGTTAACCCTAAAATAAGGAAAGTGGGTTAAGATGGTTAAAAGGTAACCCCTTGAGGAAGCTACATGATAGTATAATTAAGAGGCAAGGCTCTCTCATTTTAATCACACTTGAATATAATTGAATATCTATTTTGTGAAAGGTTATCTCGGCAAGTATTATTGATAGAGAAAAATTGCAGCAGAAAAAGTAAGGCAGGAAAGGTGTGGCATAAAAAGTGCAGCAGAAAAAGTGTGGTAGAAAAAGTGCGGTAAAAAAATCGTGGCAGAAAAATCACGGCAGAAAAAGTTCAACAGAAAAATCGCATTAGAAAAATCGTGGCAGAAAAAGTGTGGCATAAAAATCGCAGCAGAAAAAGTGCGGCAGAAAAATCGCAGCAGAAAAAAGGTGTGGAAGAAAAATCGCGGTAGAAAAAGTGCGACAGAAAAATTGCAGCAACAACATGGTTGGGGTCTATTTATGAGATATCTGGCACATCTTGTTTGAGGTATGTTTTGTGAGATAGGGTTTATCTCTTGAGATGGTATTGGATGTTCAGTATTGCTGCATATGTTATATTTTTTGAGGGACACAGTTGTTATTCGGCATATGGGTATTGGTCTTTTGGTTGTGATGTGTTGTTGAAGTTGTTGTTTTAGCTTGAGGCTACATAACAGTGAGGCTTTAACACATGGTTTGATGTAAGGGTTTATGGTATTTGGTTTATGGATCGAGTGATGAATTGTTAGATAACTTTTGATGGTTATATTGGTGTATGTCTTTGGTATATGGTTGAGGTACATGGTTGAGAAAAGTAGTTGATGAGTTGACACATACATGAGGTGTATTGTTGATGAGTTGGCACATACATGAGGTGTATATTTGATGATGTTGGTACATCTTGATGAATCAATGTTGATTCATGGTTGATGCATGGTACATGTTAGTTCAGGTTATTGGTACAGGTTATTTGGTGCAAGTTGATCGGTACAGGTTGTTACAGGTTATTGGTATAGGTTGACAATGATAGGTTGAAAGTGGGAGTGGTTGATTCAGTGACAGTGATAGGTTGTCTACATTTAACATTTATATTTTAGGGTGGTTGGATGGTGCAAGGACATGTGGTTGTAGCCACCTTCTGATTGTAGCCGAAGAACATAGGGGGTTGTAGCAAGAGGATTGGAGACTTGGAGCTTCCATCAAGTTGTATCCTGATAAACTAGGGGGTTGGAGCCTCCTTCCAGTTGCAGATAGAAAACAAAGGAATTTGGTGCTTCCAATGAATGTAATTCTTCAAGACATATAAGAAAAAGCATTATGTGGTTTTCTCTTGCTTTGGGTTTCCACGAAAAAACACTAGTGTACTGTGTTTGTGTGTGATTGCTCATTTGTTCACTATTTATTTATTCTTTAACTATTGGATGATAATCCTACATTGATATAACACTTGTATTTTTGGAGAAAAAGTATTAAATTTTCTATTACTAATTCAACCCCCCCTCTCAGTAATCCAACAAAAATATGACATTCATGACAACTGGACACCTCCTTGTACACATCAGAAAACATGTTGGGCCAATAGAATCCTACTCTCAGTATTTTATGCATCATGGTTTTGTAGTAATGATACCCTCCATAGTAGCCTTAATGAAATTCTTTATATCTTGTTTTACTTCTCCTTCCAATAAACAACTTAGCAAAATTCCACCTGGATCTTTCCAATACAAAAAATGATCTAGAATACAAAATTTTGTTGCTTCTTCAAAAATATAACTTTTGTTTTGCTTAGTTCATGAGGATATTGTAAATTCCTTAACACATATATAATATCAACATACCATGGAGATTCAATAAATTTCAGAGATGCCTGTGGGACTGTCTCTTCTTTCAAATTTTTTGACAGGTCAACAATAAAATTTATCCTCGAGACATGATAATTTTACTATGTCATTAGTTTATCAAGCCCCGAACCTTTCATCAGCTTTGTAGGTTTTATATCAAATTCATACTCCAATAAGACAACTATCCATTTCCCTCTTCATCCTTCATGATCAGGTTGAGTTAGGATGTCTTTCATAGAATTGTTGGGCACATAAGCAACAACATGAGAATGTAAGTTATAAGTTATGAATTCTTTGATGGATTTTACCAATGCATATGTTTGCTTCTCCATTATGTCATATTTCAATGGAGAGTCTCTCATATTTTTGTTGTAATAGCCTATGGGCCTTTCAAAATCCTATTCATCTTTTTGCAACAAAACACCAGCAATAGTGTGTTCTGATGCAAAAGAGAACAAGATGAAATCCTTTGCAAAATATGGAATGGCCAATATAGGTGCCTTGGTCAATGATACTTTAATATTCTCAAAATATTTCTTGAATTTAGGAGTCCACTTTATCTCACTACCCTTTCTGATCATGTTAGTAATATACTTTATGATTTCGGCTAGATTAGGGATAAACCTTCTCAAAACGTTTACTCTTCCAAGAAAAGACGATACCTCCTTTTTACTCCTGGGTGTGCCAATATTCATAATTGCATCCACTTTGTTGGGGTCTATCTTTATTCCTTCTTTATAAATGATATGACCAAGTAGTTTTCCCTCTGGTAGTCCAAAGTTGTTTTTTTTGGCATTTAATGAAATGCCAAATTTCCTACATTTCTGAAAAACCCTTCTCAAATGTTTTAGATGATCATCATAAGAATCTAAAAAAATAGTAATATTATCTAAATAAATGACAATGAACTTATCTTTATCATCAACAAAAGATATGTCCATAACCATTTGGAAAGTTTCTCCTGTATTCATGAGCCAAAAGGCATTTTGGCATACATGAATGTACCCCAGGGCGTTGTGAATGTTGTTTTCTCTTGATCATCAAGATGCACCATGATTTGGTTGTATCCAGAAAATCCATCAAGCATCGACATTTTCTTTGATCCAACCACTTTCTGTAGACTGTAATCCATCTTGGGAAGTAGATAATCTTTTTTGAGGCAAACCCTATTCAGATTTCGAAAGTCTACACACAACATGATTTCACCACTTTTCTTTCTGACATGCACTAAGTTAGTGAACCATTTCAAGAGTCTTAAAGACACTGTAATCTTATCATCAAACAAATTTCTTACCTCTTTCTCAACTAATGGAAGCAAAAAAGGAGTAATCCTTCTAAATTTCTATTTCAAAGGCTTGTGATAATATTTTGTTGTAATTACAAGTTGAATTACCTTAGTATCATAAACCTTCAAATCCTCATAGCTCTAGGGAAAAACATATGGGAAATCCTTCTTTAGGATGATGTATCTTTGCTTGATTTATGGACTGGGTGTCATGGATAATTTGATCATTTTTGGATCTTCTTAAGTTCGAATGTTACAATCCTCTATGTCTTCATCATTTTCAGTGATCTTAGGATTTCTTGCCACATCATTCTTATCAAAAAAAAAAATCCAATGGGACTAGACCCTTGGGAATGATATTATTTTTCAGTTGAACAATATCTCTACCAACAATTTGATTTTGGAAATAGTCATCATTTGAAATCATGAATGCATTCTCTTCATGATCACAACAATTTTCATAATCAATATTTGAGTTGACAAATTCATCAGTCATTTGGATAAATATTACCGCCTTCTTTCCATCCTCAAAAATATGCCAATACTTGTTGTTGTCAGGTACTGTTGGGTTGTGCTTGACTTCAATTTCATATTTTATGTTAGGAAATATAGAAATCTTGAAAACAGAGGATGAAGTGGCTAATGCATCAACAATTAGATTTTGTCCTCTTGGAATCATTGAGAGGTTATGTTTTGTAAAAATTTCAAGTAAGTCAAGAACTATATTTCTATATTCCCTTAACCTAGGATGCTTTGACTGATAGATGCCATTTACCTGATTTATGACTAGAATCCACATGTACAATTATTCTTTTTTCACCCAATTCCTTCAAAGTATTCAAACCCAAAATCAATGCCTCATATTCATCCATGTTATTTGTGCAGTCAAAATCAAATTTGTAACAACAAAGTTTTGAACTTGTTCTAGGAGGAATTATCCAAACACCTTCTCCACCTCCCTCTTTTCTAGTAGCTCCATCAAAATTCATATTCCACATTTCATCATCTTATCCATTAATTTGATCTAAAATTTCCCTGCTTCATGATCAACCTCATCTTTCACATGAACTTCAACAGTCTTTGGCTCTTGTTCTTCGAAGCATAGGTCATTTTAGAAAATTGAATAATCAACCACAGTATCTATAGAATACATAGGATGATTGTTTGGTTTTCTTTTGCTACTCACCATGTACTTCAACAGTACTTCCATGTATAGTCTCATTTCTTGGCCAAACACTGGTATAGTTGCATAGGATATATCCATCTGTAAGGTTCCTATCAACTTTGTAGCCCATTACCTTAACAACAACATGCCAAAATTTGAAGGGATGTCAGCAACAACTACATCCATGACCAGATTCTTTTATTGAATTTGAGATAGAGACACAACCAAATCTTTGATTAAGACCAAACATTTTACCTTCCCTCAATCGAAAGAGAACAGATCCTTGTAAGGACTAGTAATGTCCAGTCCTAGTTCATCCATGATTACTATTGGAATCAAATTATGAGATGCTCCTGAATCTAGCACTGCATTGTGTAAGGTCATATCGTGAACTTTAAGGCTGACATATAAAGTAGGTATATCATCATCATCACCACTTTATTCCACATGTGGACCGAATAAGATTGCAGGGTGATCATCTTGCACATTCAATGTATTTGAAGCTTCTTCCATTTTAAGCATTTTGATGATTTGACTTCTATATTCACCATTTATTATCATCTCATTGAAAGGAACAAAAATTTTGATTTTTTCCATTTTACTTTCAAATTTAAAAGGAGATCGATTTTTTTCTACCTCTTTTTCTGACTTCCTCCCTTTTTATCTTGGGTACCTTCTTTGGGGGTTCTTCTTTTTGTTTTTATTTCTCCAATGTATCCTTTCCATAAATTTGTTTCTTAGGTTGAATTCAGGAAGGTGTATTAACTTGAGGTTCCATTGTAAGATTATCCTTTGGAGGGTTTGTAGGAACCTTTTTATTTCTGAGGTTATACTATTTCTGAAGCTACATAATGGCATTTTGATACCCCTTCTTATACTCTTTTGTTTCCATTGACAACATATCATCATTTTCCTTCATAAACTTATCATTTTCATACATAAATTGATCATGTTATTATTTAGTTAAGAACACATTTGTTTCAGTATCATCACAATGATGTATGTTTTCTTCAAGAGATTCATCAAAAATTTCATTCATATAGTTATATTGGAAGGGGGGTTTATTTGTTGCTCACCTTGATTTCTCTGGTCTCTCTGTCTGATCTATGGAACTAGTGCTCTTCTAAAATTTTGATTCCTGGGTTGAAGTTCATACTAATCTCTGATGGCAGCCTTTTTATCCAAGGACAAATTTTCCATGAACTTTTCCATAGTCTTCATCATTAAATCAAATTTTACATCTAATGACTGGGAATTTGAAGGTTGAGCTTCTCCTTGAAATGTTTTCATATCAGTATTAGGATTATGTTTAATATTTCATGATGCCATCAAATTCACTTATACTTCAATTGAATCATTCATCATGTCATCTAGTGAGGTAGATCTCCTTTCCCTCAACAACAAAGAAAAATCACCATCAAAAGATTCATCATAACGAAGTTGGGCAGCTCCAGGAGGGGGTTCAAATTCAATTGGGATTGAATTATAAACCTTCATGAATATAGTTGGAAATTCATATATTGTCTCACTGGGTGTTATTTTTATGTTATTATACTGGGTCAATAATTGAAGAGGATTTTTCTTATGACCCCATCTTGCAAGAAAGATGGTTTCAAATGCTGCAAAGTTGGGGATACTTTCTCTTGGAAGATATTTAATTTATTTCCTGACTTCACCTGAGATACTTTGTGCAAACAATCTGACTTTTACATATTCATAATCTACCTCTTCTAAGTCAACAAAGTCATTAAACCAATCTAAGTGTTTCTGAGATGAAACATTCTCTTCTGCGTCATATGATTTAATTCTTTGATTATATTATTTAGGTAGATCATGCAATTGAGCAGGTAAAACATGGGGACAAAATCTTGTTTCCGTGGCTCTAGGAGGATTCTTGACTGGCTGAAAAATCTCACTAGGAATGACAACAATCTGATTGGGGACAGTAGAAATCAGAGATTGAAAATTCTTTTCATCAAACAAAACTCCATTCATGTTGGACTCTGATCTGTATCTAAATAAACTATGTTCAAATTTTATGTCAAAATCAATTCGTCAATGCTCTTTACTCCATCCTTAGGAAATGATAGATTTTTGTCCAGAAAAATACCTGAGTCAACTACCCTTTCTTTTATTATATGTAAGAGCTTCTCAGGATCAGACATAGATGCTATAGGTTTTGGATCTAGGTTTCTCCTAGTGTAAATATTTTTTGGAGCCAGGATTTCTCAATAAAGTTACCTTTTTTCTACTGATCTTATAAAATGAAGTTGCCAGGGTAAATATTTCAGCCAATAAAATGTTTGATTTGTTTTTACCCTTGGGAATCAAATCTGAAATTTTAAGTCATTCTATCCCAGGGAATATTTTTCCTTCGCTCCCCGGCAGCAGTGCCAAAATGTTAACACTAAGTAAGTTGTTTGGTTGAAGAAACAACTTACAAAAGTAACCAAAAAACCACTTTAAAAGTGGACACTAGCCTATTCAGTTTAGAGAGGGATCTCTCTTGTCACTTAGTCTCTAATAGATAGGTTTTCTTGTTAGATCGATGGCTAGGTTTTGATGATTGAAGTGACTTTTATAGAGTTTTGTTGGCAATAAGGAGAAGGATTTGTTGGGAAATGGAGTCAACCTTTGAAAACGAATGAAAACAATGACTAGTAGGTGGAACTCTTCAAAGAAACAAAGGCTAAATAGGTGATGCAATTTCGGTTTTTTAAATTGTTTTGTAGAGTGAAAGAAGAATGAAACATATAACAAAATGAAAGTACCATGAAAGATGAATTATGATAAGTTAAGAAAGAAACAAAAAATTAAAATCGCTTAAATCTAAATCACCATTAAGATGAATTTCGGACCCTTTAATATCCAATTTAAAAAGATGAAATGAAGATGAATAATAAGAGCACAAGATGTACATACAAAGACTAGAACACATACTTCATGCCACCACCATTATAATATTTGTCTTGAAAAGATATGGACTTCTTCATTTTTATTTCATTCAAATTCGATTTTTTTTACAATATCAAGAAAAATGTTCTTGCTTCTACCAACCCGCCCCTCTTTACATAAAAAATGATGAAAAATATATGATCCTATTGCCACACTAGACTACTAGGAGCCGAACTAATGCGACCTATAATAATGGATCTAGTTACATCAAAGGATAACGACTCCTGAACAACTTACTAAAAATAGTAAATTCAATTTTGACCATATTAAATGTAAAACAAAAAGAAAATTTACAATCATAGATATTGAGTATAATTTGAGTTTGATGTTGTGATGAGTCATCAACTACATCTAGAGAGCAATTTGAAAATATTATGTGCATTCTTGGGTACCCCTCCCACCTTTTCATAGAAAACTGGAGCTAACACTAGACAAATGTTACCTACAACGTTTGCATAGCGCAGTTATTTTTCTTGAAACCTATGCATTTGTTGGTAGTGGAAACTTGCTCGAGGCTTGTATTTACTTTAAAAAAATTTATACCAATCATCCCTTCTTGACCTTTCAATCCATGTGTTCTTATAGTATTTGCATAGAGAGATCTTTCTACGCAAGTGTTGTACAAGATTTTTTTTAAGAAAAATTGCAAAGGTGGATTAGATGGTGGTTTTATCTTGTCATCCTTCTATGAATTAGGGGTATAAAGAGTGTAAAGTGCTTTTTACAACAAATATTTAATTTGACAACATCCTCCTATGGTTGGTTTTCGTTCTTGAAAGTGTTTAATTATGATTTCTTCTGATATCTTTTTTTCTTCCCTCAGCTGGATAATTTGGTCTTGGGCTTCCCTTAATTGATTTTTGAGCCATTTTATAGTTTCTTCTCCTTCCCTGGGTGATGTGTGAGGTTTATCAATTTCTAGAGGTTGTCCATGTGCATCTAAACTTACCTTTTTGGCTGAGGATCTTGTCATAGGAGTTATAGGTTTGGCCAAAATTGTTGTCTTAGGACTTTGCATAACTTCCCTCCCCTTTGAAATTTCCTTCGTTGAAAGTACTTTAACTAGTGATGTTTGAGCATCAGGAACCTTCTCAGCCAATTTCCTTTTCAATTCCCTACTCTCCTGGTAAAACTGGGCTATGACATGTTGAGCCTCTCTAAGTTGTTATTGTATCTCCCTAATCTCAGAGTCTCTTTCTCCTCATTTCACTTGGTCTTCATCCATCTTGTGAGCTACAGTTTCAACAAAATATGTCTGCAATATAGGTGTGGGAATCCTTCTAGAAGTTGATCTTATGGCTGGTCTATTGGGTTTTTGTGGCTCCTTTGGATCATCAATGAATTGTAGTGGTGCAAAGTTTTGTTGCAATAGAAAAATGGCACTCCCGATAGTGTTCCAACGATTCTTCAGTTTGAAAATAATAATAAAAAAAATGAAAATGTCAAATCGGCATTTACACTTTTCAAATTGTGGAGATGTGGATTGGCGGTTTTGGAACAACCTACTTGTCATTCTGCAATCAATTTGATGAGGACACATTCTCCTCGATACAAACAATGGTTAGGATTCTGGGACCACCCTTTAGAATTATCCCCCGTGCAACTTCAAACTACGCAATGCTTCCTGGCCATCGTTATTGATGGATTGTGACTAAGGTTATTTTGGGCCCCATCTAATTAATATTTTCTCCAAATTTAACTGCTTTATACCATTTTTAACCCTCCTGTCAATTTATCATGCCTCCCATGTACTTATTTTTCTCCAGAGTTGTCATAGATTTGTGGTTTGCAAGATAAAATTGAGATAGATAAGGGCAGAGGGATCCAAAAACTCAGACAAACATCTTTCAAATAAAAACAAGAGGGCTAGGGTTTGGTCTATTTAGCATTAGGGGCTTTCACTATATGAGAGGGAGACTTTTGAGAAGGTATGCTACTATGGAAAAAAAGGGTGTTACTCATTTTTTACACAACAAAACAAATAAATAGGGGATGTGTAGCAAGAGTACCTACAATAGAGTTTGCATAGAAAAATATGTTGCACAGAGCTTGTGTAGTGAGAGACCTTGCGCAAAATTTGCGTAGCGAGGAGATTGGTTTGCATAACAGAGGGTCTCTTTAAAGCTTGTTTCGAGAGGAAATGGTTGATCATAGGTCGAGGATTCATGAAAAAAAAAAAATGTGTCAAAGATACATGCATGACATGATAGGAAGATATTTGAAAGGGGAAAGTACTTATTTTTTATGATAAGACTTTTCAAACTCATCCAAGTAACTTGCGCAATGCATTTGCACAACACGCACATGTTTTCTGTAGTCAAGGTACAACTAACATGAAACGTGATCATAACGTCCATGATGACTTCATCATATGTGATGATGATCATTGATATCCTTTGAAATGACCTTCCCTCCTAGAATTAAAACTCGACTTTGATATACCACTTCCCACCTTGTGAAATTATTTCAAACAAAAATGACATAGACTTATAACTTCACTCTATTTTGACATGCATATTATCTTTTATTTGATGAATGGCCCAAGGAATTTGAGACATCATGAGACAAAACACACACACACACACACTATTACCTAATTTGGAATACTCTAGTCTTTCAAAGACCAAACTATGACTTTGCAAATCTTTTGACAAATCTATAACCTTAGCTATGAAAATCATGGTGCTAAGATTCGGCTCCAATGGGGATTTTTTCCTCCCTATGAGGCAACAAAGAACAGCAGACCATGTTCTTGACCATTGGGATTTATTTTGACTAAAAAAGAATCTAAAACGGAAAATTTAAAATGACTAACAAACCCTTTTCAAACTTGACATTACTATCTAAACTCAACAGAACCTTAGGGTCTTCACTTCGGGCTTCATTTTTTGTTGAAATGAAATATTTTAACTGCTCTATCTGAAAAATAATAATGGTTATTTACAATGAAATGGAAAGACTGAAATACTTTTAAGAAAAGTAGTGTTTGAGAAACCTTCCATTTACAGGTCCTCGTCCAATGATATTTACATTCATCTCTTGCAACAAGTAAGCATTGTTCCCATGATAAGAAACAATTTTGAATGGTCCCAATCAGAGGTGGTCAAACTTTCCATGCTTCCCTTTATCTTCATTTCTTGAATCCCACTTCAGCACCAGATCAACTACCTTGAAATCATTATCTTTTTTATGTATGTCGAAGACCCTTTTAATTTTGTCCCGATGCAGTTGGGAGTTGTTGAACACTTGTTCTCTGATTTGATGCACATGAATTAGATGATTTATCCTTCTTTGAGCATCATTTGTTTCAACTTCCTTTTCTTCCAGCAGCTTCGTCACTTCCAGTCCTAAATAAGTAAGGAAAATTTCATTTGTTCCATATACAATCTGAAAAGGTGATGTATCAATAGACCTCTTGGTGGTGATCCTATCAGCCCATAATGCATAAATACATTTCTTGTGCCAAGCCTTCTTGTTTTCCTTTAGAGTATTCTTAATAATTCTTGTCAATCTCTTTTTGGATGACTCAACTAACACATTACCCTATGGGTAATAATTTTTGGAATGACCAAGGGTTATGTTGTAATCCATTTTTTCATTCTCTTGGACTTGAATGTTGTTTCATTATAAGTAATTATTCTGATTGGACATCCAATCCTAGACATAATATTGCTTTCCATAAATTGAATGATAACAACATAAAAAACTTTCCTTGTTGGAACTTCTTCAATCCATTTGGTGAATTATTCTGCAGCTGTCAGTATCCACCTATGTTGAGTTGAATATGGTGGATGGATATCTCCTATAAAATCAAGGTCCCATTGCCTAAATGGTGCTTCAACAGAAATAGGTTTTAATGGTAAGGGTTGCAGTTTCTTTTTTCCATAAAAAATATGACACTCATGACAACTGGACACGTCCTTCTACACATCAGAAAATATATTAGGCCAATATAATCCTTCTCTTAGTATTTTATGCACGGTGGTTTTCCAGTAATGATTTACTCCACAATCACCTTTATGAAATTCTTTGATAGCTTGTTTTACTTCTCCTTCCAATAAACAACTTAGAAAAATTCCATCTAAATCTTTCAAATACAAAGAATGATCTAGAATACAAAATTTTGTTTCTTTTAACTCAAGAAATCTATATATTTTTTTGCTTAGCTTAGGAGGATCTTGTAAATTCCTTAACACATAGATAATATCAACATACCATGGAGATTCAAGAAATTTCATAGATACTTGTGGGACTATCTCTTCTTTCGAATTTTCTGACAAGTCAACAATAAAATTTGTCCCCAAGTCATCATTATCTGACTGTGTCATTAGTTTATCAATCCCCTCACCTTTAATCAAATTTGTAGTTTTTATCTCAAGGTCATACTCCAACAATATAGATATCCATTTGCCTCTTCTTCTTTCAGGATCATGATGAGTTAAGATGTCTTTCACAAAATTGTTGGGAACATAAGAAACAACATGAGAATGTAAGATATAAATTTTGAATTCTTTGAGGGATTTTACTAAGTCATATGCTTTCTTCTCCATGATGTCATATTTCAATGGAGATGTGATGTCCCCACTTTGGGACATTATCCCAATGTAGAGATTTATGATGACCAGAGTGGCCAGATGGATGTTATAGCGAGTATAAGGGTATTTGAGAGGCATTTTGGGGTCCAGCTTGTATCGATGATCATATTCCATCATTATTAGCCATTCTGCACAGGTTGGCTTTGGTTTCATTGCATTCCGAGGATTTCCATGATTTTCACTATTTTGAGCTATAAGTCAATGGAATTGACTGAAGGGGTCATTTTGGGTGCATTACTTGGAGGAACCTCTCAGTGTAATATCTCATTGGAATCGGGAGGATCAACACTACAGGATGGGATGGCTAGAAGTGACTTTCAGTGGCTAGGGAAGCCACACAGAGAGATAAGGAGCTTTTTAGAGGTAAAAAGGTTAATTAATTAATTAAATATTAATAAAATGAGAGTCACTTTGGAGGGACAAGGTGAGCCAAAAGTAAAAAGGAAAGGCAAGGGCCTCTTCTCATCATTCATGTATGATTCTTATTTTGATTTCTGGCTTCTAGCTAGTGAGCCCAATATTGGGGGTTTTGAGGGTTTTGACATAACAAACCCTAGAGGACGATTCAGTGGTGAAATATTCCACCTATCTTGTCCCAAGCTTGGTCTCAGAGATACAATACTCTCCCACACCATTCTAGTTCCAGATCTACTCAGTTGCAGGAGGATTCTACATCAGTTTCATGTGCAGATAGAGATATGGTGCACCAGTTGAGGGATTCCAGCAAGAGGGGCACAACATCTTTGGAGAGAGATTTGTTGTAGGAGATTGGCAGGGCCGTTGAGGATTCTATCACTTGGGTTTTCATTGCAGGGCCTTGGACATCAGATCTAGTGCTTTCTGAGATAGTTTTATGGCTCAAATTATTCATTGAGCAGTGGGGTGAATTGAAGAGAAGGAGGGCGTTTTTGAGATCCAGATCTAGTCCGTTTGAGGGTTACACTTCAGATCTGACCCTAAGACTTTACCTA
>JASDQU010589796.1:102185-114583 GCA_032191745.1 Picea mariana
AATCGTGGTAGAAAAAGTGTGGCATAAAAATCGCAGCAGAAAAAGTGCGGTAGAAAAATCGCTGTAGAAAAAGTGCGATAGAAAAATGGCGGCAACAACATGGTTGGGGTCTATTTATGAGAGATTTGGCACATCTTGTTTGAGGTATGTTTTGTGAGCTAGGGTTTATCTCTTGAAATGGCATTGGATGTTCAATATTGCTGCATATGCTATATTTGTTGAGGGACATAGTTGTTATTTGGCATATGGGTATTGGTCTTTTGGTTGTGATGTTGAAGTTGTTGGTTTAGCTTGAGGCTACATAACAGTGAGGCTTTGAAACATGGTTTGATGTAAGGGTTTATGGTATTTGGTTTATGGATCGAGTGATGAATTGTTAGATAACTTTTGATGGTTATATTGGTGTATGTCTTTGGTATATGGTTGAGGTACATGTTGGGTACATGGTTGAGAAAAGTAGTTGATGAGTTGACACATACATGAGGTGTATTGTTGATGAGTTGGCACATACATGAGGTGTATATTTGATGATGTTGGTACATCTTGATGAATCAATGTTGATTCATGGTTGATGCATGGTACATGTTAGTTCAGGTTATCGGTACAGGTTATTTGGTGCAAGTTGATTGGTACAGGTTGTTACATGTTATTGGTATAGGTTGACAATGATAGGTTTAAAGTGGCAGTGGTTGATTCAGTGACAGTGATAGGTTGTCTACATTTAACATTTATATTTTAGGGTGGTTGGACGGTGCAAGGACATGTGGTTGTAGCCACCTTCTGATTGTAGCTGAAGAACATAGGGGGTTGTAGCCACCTTCTGGTTGTAGCAAGAGGATTGGGGACTTGGAGCTTCTATCAGGTTGTATCCTCATAAACTAGGGGGTTGGAGCCTCCTTCTAGTTGTATATAGAAAACAAAGTAAGTTGGTGCTTCCAATGAATGTAATTCTTCAAGACATATAAGAAAAAACATTCTGTGGTTTTCTCCTGCTTTGGGTTTCCACGAAAAAACACTAGTGTACTATGTTTGTGTGTGATTGCTCATTTGTTCACTGTTTATTTATTCTTTAACTATTGAATGATAATGCTACATTGATATAACACTTGTATTTTTGGAGAAAAAGTATTAAATTTCTCTATTACTAATTCACCCCCCCTCTAAGTAATCCAACAAAAATATGACACTCATGACAACTGGACACCTCCTTGTACACATCAAAAAACATGTTGGGCCAATAGAATCCTGGTCTCAGTATTTTATGCATCATGGTTTTCTAGTAATGATACCCTCCATAGTAACCTTTATAAAATTCTTTATATCTTGTTTTACTTCTCCTTCCAATAAACAACTTAGCAAAATTCCACTTGGATCCTTCCAATACAAAAAATGATCTAGAATACAAAATTTTGCTGCTTCTTCAGAAATCTAACTTTTGTTTTGCTTAGTTCATGAGGATATTGTAAATTCCTTAACACATATATAATATCAACATACCATGGAAATTCAATAAATTTCAGAGATACCTGTGGGACTGTCTCTTCTTTCAAATTTTTTGACAGGTCAACAATAAAATTTATCCTCGAGACATGATAATTTGACTATGTCATTAGTTTATCAAGCCCCATACCTTTCATCAACTTTGTAGGTTTTATATCAAATTCATACTCCAATAAGAAAACTATCCATTTCCCTCTTCGTCCTTCATGATCAGGTTGAGTTAGGATGTCTTTCATAGAATTGTTGGGCACATAAGAATTCTTTGAGGGATTTTACCAATGCATATGTTTGCTTCTCCATTATGTCATATTTCAATGGAGAGTCTCTCATATTTCTGTTGTAATAGGCTACGAGCCTTTCAAAATCCTATTCATCTTTTTGCAACAAAACACTAGCAATAATGTGTTCTGATGCAAAAGAGAACGAGATGAAATCCTTTGCAAAATATGGAATGGCTAATATAGGTGCCTTGGTCAATGAAACTTTAATATCCTCAAAATATTTCTTGAATTTAGGAGTCCACTTTATCTCACTGCCCTTTCTGATCATGTTAGTAATATACTTTATGATTTCGGCTAGATTAGGGATAAACCTTCTTAAAACGTTTACTCTTCCAAGAAAAGACTATACCTCCTTTTTACTCCTGGTTGTGCCAATATTCATAATTGCATCCACTTTGCCGGGGTCTATCTTTATTCCCTCTTTATAAATGATATGACCAAGCAGTTTTCCCTCTAGTAGTCCAAAGTTGTTTTTTTTGGCATTTAATGAAATGCCAAATTTCCTACATTTATGAAAAACCCTTCTCAAATGTTTTAGATGATCATCATAAGAATCTAAAAACATAGTAATATTACCTAAATAAATGAAAATGAACTTATTTTTATCATCAACAAAAGCTATGTCCATAACCATTTGGAAAGTTTCCCCTGTATTCATGAGCCAAAAGGCATTTTGGCATACATGAATGTACCCCAGGGCATTGTGAATGTTGTTTTCTTTTGATCATCAAGATGCACCATGATTTGGTTGTATCCAAAAAATCCATCAAGCATCGACATTTTCTTTGATCCAACCACTTTCTGCAGACTGTAATCCATCTTGGAAAGTAGATAATGTTTTTTGAGGCAAACCCTATTCAGATTTCGAAAGTCTACACATAACCTGATTTCACCACTTTTCTTTATAACATGCACTAAGTTAGTGAACAATTTAGAGAGTCTTAAATACATTGTAATCTTAGCATCAAACAAATTTCTTACCTCTTTCTCAACTAATAGCAGCGAAAAAGGAGTAATCCTTCTCAATTTCTATTTCAAAGGCTTGTGATAATATTTTGTTGTAATTACAAGTTGAATCACCTTAGTGTCATAAACCTTCAAATCCTCATAGCTCCAAGAAAAAACATATGGGAAATCCTTCTTTAGGATGATGTATCTTTTCTTGATTTATGGACTGGGTGTCTTGGATAATTTGATCATTTTTGGATCTTATTAAGTTTGAATGTTACAATCCTCTATGTCTTCATCATTTTCGGTGATCTTGGGATTTCTTGCCACATCATTCTTATCAAAAAAAAAATCCAATGGGACTAGACCCTTGGGAATGATATTATTTTTCGGTTGAACAATATCTCTACCAACAATCTGACTTTGGAAACATTCATCATTTTGAAATCATGAATGCATTCTCTTCATGATCACAACAATTTTCATAATCAATATTTGAGTTGACAAATTCATCAGTCATTTGGATAAATATTACCACCTTCTTTCCATCCTCAAAAATATGCCAATACTTGTTGTTGTCATGTACTGTTGGGTTGTGCTTGACTTCGATTTCATATTTTATGTTAGGAAATATAGGAATCTTGAAAATAGAGGATGAAGTGGCTAATGCATCAACAATTAGATTTTGTCCTCTTGGAATCATTGAGAGGTTATATTTTGTAAAAATTTCAAGCAAGTCAAGAACTATATTTCTATATGCCCTTAACCTAGGATGCTTTGACTGATAGATTCCATTTACCTAATTTATGACAAACTTAGAATCCGGATGTACAATTATTCTTTTTTCACCCAATTCCTTCAAAGTATTCAAACCCAAAATCAATGTCTCATATTCATCCATGTTATTTGTGCAGTCAAAATCAAATTTGTAACAACAAGGTTTTGAACCTGTTATAGGAGGAGTTATCCAAACACCTTCTCCACCTCCCTCTTTTCTAGTAGCTCCATCAAAATTCATATTCCACATTTCATCATCTTCTCCATTTTTTTGATCTAAAATTTCCCTACTTGATGATCAACCTCATCTTTCACATGAACTTCAACAGTCTTTGGCTCTTGTTCTTCGAAGCATAGGTCATTTTAGAAAATTGAAGAATCAACCACAGTATCTATAGAATACATAGGATGATTGTTTGGTTTTCTTTTGTTACTCACCATGTAATTCAGCAGTACTTCCATGTACAGTCTCATTTCTTGACCAAACACTGGTATAGTTGCATAGGATATATCCATCTGTAAGGTTCCTTTCAACTTTGCAGCCCATTACCTTGACAACAACATGCCAACATTTGGAGGGATGTCAACAACAACTACATCATGACTAGATTCTTTTATTGAATTTGAGATAGAGACACAACCAGATCTTTGATTAAGACCAAACATTTTACCTTCCCTCAATCGAAAGAGAACAAATCCTTGTAAGGAATAGTAATGTACAGTCCTAGTTCATCCATGACTACCATTGGAATCAAATTTTGAGATGCTCCTAAATCTAGCACTGCATTGTGTAAGGTCATATCGTGAACTTTAAGGATGACATATAAAGTAGGTATATCATCATCATCACCACTTTATTCCACATGTGGACCGAATAAGATTGTAGGGTGATCATCTTGAACATTCAATGTATTAGAAGCTTCTTCCATTTTAAGCATTTTGATGATTTGACTTCTATATTCACCATTTCTTATCATCTCATTGAAAGGAACAAAAATTTTGATTTTTTCCATTTTACTTTCAAATTTAAAAGGAGATCGATTTTTTTCTACCTCTTTTTCTGACTTCCTCCCTTTTTGTCTTGGGTACCTTCTTTGGGGGTTCTTCTTTCTATTTTTATTTCTCCAATGTATCCTTTCCATAACTTTCTTTCTTAGGTTGACTTCAAGAAGGTGTATTAACTTGAGGTTCCATTGTAAGATTATCCTTTGGAGGGTTTGTAGGAACCTTTTATTTCTGAGGTTATACTATTTCCGAAGCTACATAATGGCATTTTGATACCCCTTATTATACTCTTTTGTTTCCATTGACAACATATCATCATTTTCCTTCATAAACTTATCATTTTCATACATAAATTGATCATGTTATTATTTAGTTAAGAACACATTTGTTTCAGTATCATCACAACGATGTATGTTTTCTTCAAGAGATTCATCAAAAATTTCATTCATATAGTTATTTTGGAAGGGGGGGTTTATTTGTTGCTCACCTTGATTTCTCTGGTCTCTCTGTCTGATCTGTGGAACTAGTGCTCTTCTAAAATTTTGATTCCTGGGTTGAAGTTCATCCTGATCTCTGATGGCAGCCCTTTTATCCAAGGACAAATTTTCCATGAACTTTTCCATAGTCTTCATCATTAAATCAAATTTTACATCTGATGAATGGGAATTTGAAGGTTGAGCTTCTCCTTGAAACATTTTCATATCAGTATCAGGATTATGTTTAATATTTCATGATGCCATCAAATTCACTTCTACCTCAATTGAATCATTCATCATGTCATCTAGTGAGGTAGATCTCCTTTCCCTCAACAACAAAGAAAAATCACCATCAAAAGATTCATCATAACAAAGTTGGGCAGCTCTAGGAGGGGGCTCAAATTCAATTGGGATTGAATTATAAACCTTCATGAATCTAGTTGGAAATTCATATATTGTCTCACTGGGTGTTATTTTTATGTTATTATACTGGGCCAATAATTGAAGAGGATTTTTCTTATGACCCCATCTTGCAAGAAAGATGGTTTCAAATGCTGCAAAGTTAGGGATACTTTCTCTTAGAAGATATTTAATTCATTTCCTGACTTCACCTGAGATACTTTGTGCAAACAATCTGACTTTTACATATTCATAATCTACCTCTTCTAAGTCAACAAAGTCATTAAACCAATCTAAGTGTTTCTGAGATGAAACATTCTCTTCTACATCATATGATTTAATTCTTTGATTATAATATTTAGGTAGATCATGCAATTGAGCAGGTAAAACAAGGGGAAAAAATCTTGTTTCCGTGGCTCTAGGAGGATTCTTGACTGGCTGAAAAATCTGACTAGGAATGACAACAATCTGATTGGGGACAGTAGAAATCAGAGATTGAAAATTATTTTCATCAAACAAAACTCCATTCATGTTGGACTCTGATCTATATCTAAATAAACTATGTTCAAATTTTATGTCAAAATCAATTCATCAATACTCTTTACTCCATCCTTAGGAAATGATAGATTTTTGTCCAGAAAAATACCTGAGTCAACTACCCTTTCTTTTATTATATGTAAGAGCTTCTCAGGATCAGACATATATGCTATAGGTTATGGATCTGGGTTTCTCCTAGTGTAAATCTTTTTTGAAGCCAGGATTTCTCAATAAAGTTACCTTTTTTCTACTGATCTTATAAAATGAAGTCGCCAGGGTAAATATTTCAGCCAATAAAATGTTTGATTTGTTGTTACCCTTAGGAATCAAATCTGAAATTTTAAGTCATTCTATCCCAGGGAATATTTTTCCTTCGCTCCCTGGCAGCGGCGCCAAAATGTTAACACTAAGTAAATTGTTGGGTTGAAGAAACAACTTACAAAAGGAACCAAAAAACCACTTTAGAAGTGGACACTAGCCTATTCAATTTAGAGAGGGATCTCTCTTGTCACTTAGTCTCTAATAGATAGGTTTTATTGTTAGATCGATGGCTAGGTTTTGATGATTGAAGAGATTTTTATAGATTTTTGTTGGCAATAAGGAGAAGCATTTGTTGGGAAATGGAGTCAACCTTTGAAAACGAATGAAAACAATGACTAGTAGGTGGAACTCTTCAAAGAAACAAAGGCTAAATAGGTGATGCAATTTCGGTTTTTAAATTTTTTTTGTAGAGTGAAAGAAGAATGAAACATATAACAAAATCAAAGCACCATGGAAGATGAATTATGATAAGTTAAGAAAGAAACACAAAATTAAAATCGCTTAAATCTAAATCACCATTAAGATGAATTTCAGACCCTTTAATATTCAATTTAAAAAGATGAAATGAAGATGAATAATAAGAGCACAAGATGTACATACAAAGACTAGAGCACATACTTCATGCCACCACCATTATAATATTTGTCTTGAAAAGATATGGACTTCTTCATTTGTATTTCATTCAAATTCGATTTTTTTTACAATATCAAGCAAAATGTTCTTGCTTCTATCAACCCGCCCCTCTTTACATAAAAAATGATGAAAAATATATGATCCTATTGCCACACTAGACTAATAGGAGTCCAACTAATGCGACCTATAATAATGGATCTAGTTACATCAAAGGATAATGACTCCTAAACAACTTACTAAAAATAGTAAATTCAATTTTGACCATATTAAATGTAAAACAAAAAGAAAATTTACAATCATAGATCTTGAGTATAATTTGAGTTTGATGTTGTAATGAGTCATCAACTGCATCTAGAGACCAATTTGAAAATATTATGTGCATTCTTGGGTACCCCTCCCACCTTTTCATAGAAAACTGAAGCTAACACTGCACAAATGTTACCTACAACGTTTGCGTAGCACGGTTATTTTTCTTGAAACCTATGCATTTGTTGGTAGTGGAAACTTGTTGGAGACTTGTATTCACTTTAAAAAAATGCATACCAATCATCCTTTCTTGACCTTTCAATCCATGTGTTCTTATAGTATTTGCGTAGAGAGATCTTTCTACGCAAGTGTTGTACATGATTTTTTTTTAAACAAAATTGAAAAGGTGGATTAGATGGTGGTTTTATCTTGTCATCCTTCTATGAATCAGGGGTATAAAGAGTGTAAAGTGATTTTTACAACAAATATTGAATTTGACAACATCCTCCTATGTTTGGTTTTCATTCTTGAAAGTGTTTAGTTATGATTTCTTCTGATATCTTTTTTTCTTCCCTCAGCTGGATAATTTGGTCTTGGGCTTCCCTTAATTGATTGTTGATCCATTTTATAGTTTCTTCTCCTTCCCTCGGTGAAGTGTGAGGTTTATCAATTTCTAGAGGTTGGCCATGTGAATCTAAACTCACCTTTTTGGCTGAGGATCTTGTCATAGGAGTTGTAGGTTTGGCCAAAATTGTTGTCTTAGGAATTTGCATAAATTCCCTCCCCTTTGAAATTTCCTTAGTTGAAAGTACTTTAACTAGTGATGTTTGAGCATTAGGAACCTTCTCAGCCAATTTCCTTTTCAATTCCCTGCTCTCCTGGTAAAACTGGGCTATGACATGTTGAGCCTCTCTAAGTTGTTGTTGTATCTCCCTAATCTCAGAGTCTCTTTCTCCTCATTTCACTTGGTCTTCATCCATCTCGTGAGCTGCAGTTTCAACAAAATATGTCTGCAATATAGTTGTGGGAATCCTTCTAGAAGTTGATCTTATAGCTGGTCTATTGGATTTTTGTGGCTCCTTTGGATCATCAATGAATTGTAGTGGTGTAAAGTTTTTCTGCAATAGAAAAATGGCACTCCCGACAGTGTTCCAACGATTCTTCAGTTTGAAAATAATAATAAAAAAATGAAAATGCCAAATCAGCATTTACACTTTTCAAGTTGTGGAGATGTGGATTGGCGGTTTTGGAACAACATGCTTGTCATTCTGCAATCAATTTGATGAGGACACATTCTCCTCGATACAAACAATGGTTAGGATTCTGGGACCACCCTTTAGAATTATCCCCCGTGCAACTTCAAACTACGCAATGCTTCCTGGCCATCATTATTGCTGGATTGTGACTAAGGTTATTTTGGGCCCCATCTAATTAACATTTTCTCCAAATTTAACTGCTTTATACCATTTTTAACCCTCCTGTCAATTTATCATGCCTCCCCTGTACTTATATTTCTCTAGAGTTGTCATAGATTTGTGGTTTGCAAGATAAAATTGAGATAGATAAGGGAAGAGGGATCCAAAAACTCAGACAAACATCTTTCAAAGAAAAGAAAGAGGGCTAGGGTTTGGTCTATTTAGCATTAGGGGCTTTCACTATATGAGAGGGAGACTTTTGAGAAGGTATGCTACTATGGAAAAAAAGGATGTTACTCATTTTTTACACAACAAAACAAATGAATAGGGGATGTGTAGCAAGAGTACCTACAATAGAGTTTGCATAGAAAAATATGTTGCACAGAGCTTGTGTAGCGAGTGACCTTGCGCAAAATTTGCGTAGCGAGGAGATTGGTTTGCATAGCAGAGGGTCTCTTTGAAGCTTGTTTTGAGAGGAAATGGTTGATCACAGGTCAAGGATGCATGCAAAAAAAAAAAATGTGGCAAAGATACATGCATGACACGATAGGAAGATATTTGAAAGGGGAAAGTACCTATTTTTGATGATAAGACTTTTCAAACTCATCCAAGTAACGTGCGCGATGCATTTGCACAACACGCACATGTTTTCTACATTCAAGGTACAACTAACATGAAACGTGATCATAACGTCCATGATGACTTCATCATATGTGATGATGATCATTGATATCCTTTGAAATGACCTTCCCTCCTAGAATTACAACTCGACTTTGATATACCACTTCCCACCTTGTGAAATTATTTCAAACAAAAATGACATAGACTTATAACTTCACTCTATTTTGACATGCATATTATCTTTTATTTGATGAATGGCCCAAGGAATTTGAGACATCATGAGACAAAACACACACACACACTATGACCTAATTTGGAATACTCTGGTCTTTCAAAGACCAAAGTATGACTTTGCAAATTTTTTGACAAATCTATAACCTTAGCTATGAAAATCATGGTGCTAAGATATGGCTCCAATGGGGATTTTTTCCTCCCTATGAGGCAACAAAGAACAACATACCATGTTCTTGACCATTGGGATTTATTTTGACAAAAAAAGAATCTAAAACGGAAAATTTAAAATGACTAACAAACCCTTTTCAAACTTGACATTACTACCTAAACTCAATAGAACCTTAGGGCCTTCACTTCGGGCTTCATTTTTTGTTGAAATGAAATATTTTGACTGCTCTATCTGAAAAATAATAATGGTTATTTACAATGAAATGGAAACACTGAAATACTTTTAAGAAAAGTAGTGTTTGAGAAACCTTCCATTTACAGGTCCTCCTCCAATGATATTTACATTGATCTCTTGCAACAAGTAAGCATTGTTCCCATGATAAGAAACAATTTTGAATGGTCCCAACCAGAGGTGGTCAAACTTTCCATGCTTCCCTTTATCTTCATTTCTTGAATCCCACTTCAGCACCAGATCATCTACCTTGAAATCATTATCCTTTTTATGTATGTCGAAGATCCTTTTAATTTTGTCCCGATGTAGTTGGGAGTTGTTGAACACTTGTTCTCTGATTTGATGCACATGAATCAGATGATTTATCCTTCTTTGAGCATCATTTGTTTCAACTTCCTTTTCTTCTAGCCGCTTCATCATTGACAGTCCTAAATAAGTAAGGAAAATTTCATTTGTTCCATATACAATCTAAAAAGGTGATGTAGCAATAGACCTCTTGGTGGTGATCCTATCAGCCCATAATGCATAAATACGTTTCTTGTGCCAATCCTTCTTGTTTTTCTTTAGAGTCTTCTTAATAATTCTTGTCAATCTCTTTTTGGATGACTCAACTAACACATTACCCTATGGGTAATAAGTTTTGGAATGACCAAGGGTTATGTTGTAATCCATTTTTCCATTCTAAAGAATGGAAGTTCCATAGAGTATACCTGAGAGTACTCTTCTAAATAACAGAAGTTCCATAGAGTATATCGTTGTTCGTAGAATTGATCGTTGGACCGAAAAAGGGGTAAACTACCGCCGGACAGATGTGAATTCAAATTTCAGTTTAACGAGTGTGAAAGGCCACAAAATCACTTGGCAATCTTTTCATGTTTAGAGGGTTTGAAAAGGGCTGAAAAGAAGACCCGTTTAAGGAACGTTCTTCTGGACCAATTGAACGAGTGTGAAGAAACAAGGTCACTCAACAATCTTTTCATCTTTAAGGAGTCTGAAAAGGGCTTAAGGAAGACTCCATAATGGTTAATTTTCTCAGTTAATTTGGACGAGATCGAAAATCATAAATGCAGTCTCGCCAGATGTTTCTTTCGGATCTCAAAGCGAGCTTAAAAAACAACAAAGTTAGCTCATGATAGACTCTTTGTCGGTCGATGCTTGGCTTCTCCTCGGGGGAGCTGTATGCTCTGACGAAAACATTGTCTATGATGCCAGGGGTTCTGGAGATATTGATAGGTATCATTTCAGCAATGGTTTCTATATTACCCTCAGCATAGATCTTGTGTGTAGCTAAGGGATTAGTATGACAAGACCTATCTCCAGTCATAGTCACGGTGAATTCTCATGTTTCGATTCGGCTTAACTCTGGGAGGAAATATGATCTATGATGAAGATCTTCCTAAGGTTTGTTTGGACTAGTCATTGCTTTGATTACTACTTCATCAGAAGGTAAGACTAAGTCTAACAAATCGACGTTAGTAAGAGTACCCTGAGCCCAAATAGGCTCTAGAAGTGGATCTAACTCTTGTGCAGGATTCGGATCAGTGTTAGTTGAAGCTTGCTGGAATAAAGAGTACGCTACTTCAGCGGTAGACAAGGGCATGGACATGCTGGGGTGCCATGTCTCATCCATCGTGGCTGATGGGGAAGGAAGAATCCATGGATCCTCGAAGTAAGTCATGCGGAACGACGAAACTTGAAAAATCTCAACCTTATGGTGATTAGATATAAATTTCATATCGCCCTGCAGAGGTGGGTAATCGAAGGTACCCATCAAAGATGGGCACAAACCAACTCCTACATTGATGACACATGGTTGAGGATTATCAATTATCGGGACCGTGGATGCCCCTAAAGTTGGGTCAGGTATGGAGAAAGACAATTGATCGATGGTCATTATCCGGCCCTCATGTGGAAACAACAAGACCCGAAAAACTGTAGCAACCACAACTTGCATAGCATAAGTCCAACTCCATCCTAAAAAGAGGTTATAGTCGAGGGGAGCATTGACTACCTCTACTTTTACGCACACGGTCTTCCCTCCTAACTGCATGGGGAAAGAAGGAATGATGCCATGTGGTCGGAACGAATGACCATCGAAAGCAATGAGGAGAGTAGGTGATGGAGACAAAACAGGCTGGCCAATGGCCTTCCAACATGCCAACGACATAATGCATGTCAAGGCGCCCTCGTCTACCACCGTGTGGAAGATATTCCATGCAAAAGTTTTCGTGGGGTAAGACACTACTATCTGAAACGCTACGTGGTGAGGCAGACGAGGTTTTAAGTCGGTTGTATCTAACATGATGGTACCCAGATTACAAGTCTCAGTAGAGCCCAAAGTGGTTAACAAATCTTTCCTCTGAGAAGGGAAACTTTGGAGGACCTCCAAAGAAGACATCGCACAAGGGGTTTGTGATAAATATTCCACCACAGAGTAGTTCTGGGTGGCCCTTGCGTTTTGGTTATGAGAATCCTTTTTAAATTCACCTTTTGGAATGCGTGTCATTGTTTCTCCCAACGTCTTCTCAATCTGTAGAGGAAGAGATGGGAGGTCAGCTTCTTTGCCCTTCTCAGAAGAGCTTGGTTTACTATAATCGTGCGCTCT
>JASDQU010589796.1:123923-150925 GCA_032191745.1 Picea mariana
ACGACAAGATGCAAATGCTATAGTCCAATGGTCCTCTAAAGTAATGGAAGAGGCAATGAGAAGGTGGGAGAAATCAACAAAGAGAGGACATGTGCACATTTTTTTATATGAGGTGGTCAATGTAAATCGATCACATGCATATTATTGCAACATAATACACCAAAATCATGGATTTCATTATTTTCAAATCTCAAATGACCATCTATGGACACAAAATATCACGTGCTTTTGTGAACCAATTAATAGTGGTGAATGGGATGATTGCAAATCAAAAGACTAAGTCAATGCATGAAATCATGTATCACTTGCAATAAACCCATGTGTAATTCTTTAAACAACCTAAATAGAAGAGCGAAAATCATTTATTTTACCAAATATGATCATATATTCAATCTTGTACAACCAAGTGTGTTATAGTTGAAAATACTTCAAAATACTATGATAACAATATGTGATAATTTATGATTTATATATCTTATCAAACTCCTATAAACGTGTATTTTACCTTAAATTGATTTTTACAAACACATATAAACATTGTTTTCCGTGAAAGACAATGATTGGGCGTGTATTTGACCTTAAATTTATTTTTACAAACACATATAAACATTGGTTTCCGCGAAAGACAATGATTGGGGCATTGATTTGGTATGCATGATGCATGAAAGGGAAGAAAACCTTAATGCATTGGTGACTAATGAGAAATGCATTGAATATATGATTGCTTCAATGGTTTTCAAGGGAGAATACCTTAAAATAGAGGAAAACTCTGTATTCATGGAGTAATTAATAGTGCATTGGTATATCATTTTACAAACTTAGTCATTGGTACAAACATTCAATCACAAACCATGATCAGGAAAATCTCATCAAAGTATGATACTTCCTACCTCATCCAAAACATGAGAAATTTATGAAAACCATTAATAATAGAAAATATTTAAATGTTTTAATTGAATTACATCAATTAATTATACAAGAGAGGTAAAATAACTATTCAATATTGTGTTCTATATCAAGGTAAGTGGTTTTTATATTTTTTTTTTCAATGCATTTACATATAACAAAAAAAATTAATGCATCAATCTAACACTAATGTTTTTTGTGTTTAGGTTACAAAGAGGAGCATAAGGGCCCATTAATACTAATAATGATGATTTTGAACACCACCAGTCAAAGTCTTGGAAAGTTGAAATGATCTAATTTTAAGACATATCATAAATTTTATAACATATGATATGGGAAATTGAACACGATCTCAAACCACCAGGTGACTCAGTGACATGTACAGGTGGGTCGATAGATTGAAAACTTTGCAATTCATGGATTTGTCAAAGAAGAAAAAAAAAAACAATAACCTTATTGGAAAAAATGTGGTATTTTGATGTTCAGTCTAGTAAAACACAAATGACTTAAAAATGCTTTTGAAAGTTGAATTGAATCATACGATCAGTGCTCACCGGAGGCTGCCCGCATGAAATAAAGTACCGAGATTCATTGCTACAGCGCGAAAGGTATGCGAGACTTTTAAAACACCAAATAGCTTTAAAAAGAAAAGCGGAAAGCAAGAATCCTTCTCCACCTTCCATTGTATCTGCCCTTTTATAGTGCGAATTTGTTTAATAGAGGAGGTAGAAATTTTTATTTGTAAAGAGGAAAAACAATATTTTAATCTATGGAGCAACCTCCTCCATCGTTAGATCGCCTCCCACTTTAATCTCTTTTGGTACTTGACAGCCTGTACTGAAATGTCCAGCTTTTGTGAAACAGAGGACGCAGAAGAGACCAACCAACTTTACTCTCCTTGGTTTATATTTTTTATTTACATCATGTTTCTGCACGTGTTATGCTTTTTAGGTAGATGGGAAATGCTTGGGCAAATTGTTGTTATATATACAGAAGCCAGGAGGATATAAACGGAGCAGTAAGAAAATCAGCTGGCTTGCCTGTTGGGACAAAGGAAGGTCTGTCCGCGATAGACCTATTCTTATAATAGTCTATAGGATTTATACTGTATAATTATATGTGCCACTGCACTGAATTGTAAATTTCAGGAGGAAATATGAAGGTAGGAGGGGCGAGTTTGGTGGTGAAACAAGTATGGTCGGCCCTGAGTGGTGTGTTGAAATCGAAATCAAATGCTCTCAAGGGCAAAGCAGCCCACGCAATGAAGRCCAAGGTTGCTGTCCTMGGCCTCKTCAAGAACAAGAAGGTATTCGGTGCAGTTTCTCATAAGATGAATTCCCTKTTTGGACTTGAAGAGAGCCAAASGAAATATTCCAGCAACAACAATAWGGCATTGACGGTGTATTMTGCTTCCACGCCCGACAAAGAGATCCCTTGTGAAGTCGTTCAACAGTGCGAGCAGGAATTGGAGTATCTATCCCACGCACTTATTCAGTCAGAGGGGGCTTCTGATAACCCTAGAAATTCTGTTTCAGATATAGCCGGCCCGCGAATGTCTACGTGCCCGGTCGAGGATGAGATTGACATTTTGGCTGAGGATTTCATTAAAAGGTTTCGCAGCCAAATGCTTTTGCAAAAACAAAATTCTTTCCAACGATATCGGGAGATGTTAGACCGAAGCGTGTGAGCGTTGATGGTCTTGCATGGATACGGGATGTTTAAAGTTGCAGATGAAGAGGATGAGAAGATCAAGGAAAATTATTCAATMAGTTGGCGACAATTTCAGTACCCTGTGGACTGCGACGAACATACGGAACTTGAAGAGAAGCATTTAGGATCGATGATTTGATTTGGTTTCGCCTTCTATCGCAGATAATGACATGCTAATCCTTGTTCTGTTAAGTTTGTTTTTAATGCGGAGAACCATTTAGGGTTTATTGTTTATATTTATGGATTTGGATTCTCCTGGTTCTGTTATTGAACCATGGCAAGTTGTATATCAAGGTCGTTTTGAGCTGAATAAATAAACTGTCGGTGGCCTTGGCCAATTGAACGCAAATTCCAGTTTTGTGATACGATAATAGCGTGTTTTTTATTATGGTTAGGGCTAAAAAATTATTACTGTTCTTCAAAATCCTGAAGCCATTTAACCAAGTTGTTATTTAATTAAAATAACCAAACAAGAATTGTGATGAATTGAAATGTATCTATTCAGTTTTCCATAAAAGCACACTTAGCTGACAATGAAGTAAAGACTTATCCCATTACTATCCCACCGTAAAATAAAAATAAAATAAAAAAAGACAAAATATTCTACTAAATGAAGATTGTTTCAATGGATATCTGTCTGAAATCAGGAGAGAAATGGTTGAAGCCAAGAAAAAATAATAATATTAAGTTCACATGTATTTTGTAGCAATATTGATTGGTTAATGTTTTATAAATAAAAACAATATTATTGTGAAAATATTTATTTGTTAATGTTTTATTAAATAAAAACAATGTTATTTAAACAGAACTTGTAGCAATATTGATTGGTTAATGTTTTATAAATAAAAACAATATTATTGTGAAAACATTTATTTGTTAATGTTTTATTAAATAAAAACAATGTTATTTAAACAGAACTACCTAGTGAAAGTGTATTTGTGTAAAAAGTGTATAAAAAAATGAGATAAGGAAATAATAATAATGAATTTTAAGTGGTTGTCAATTATTGAGTATTATGTTAATTTCATGGCCATATGTGCTTAGTTCCAATCCCCTATGCTTATGAGATGTATTAGTCTATCCCAATAGATTTACTAGAGATTTCATCAACTAATGTAAGAAGCATCCCTTAAACTATCTTCTTTCATCCTTTAAATTTTCTTTAAAAAAATAACAAAAAATAAACTATATACCAATTCATACTCTAATCACATAAACATAAACTATAATTAATACACTAATCACATATAAAATGGTTAACAAAAATAATAAAATAACACAAAAGTCCAACTATAGATGACATACAACATAATATATTTATCAATGAGTTTCTTTTAATTTATTTTTTCCTGGAAAAAGTTTGTAATTTTATTCATGAGAACCAAATTACACACAGGGGCATGAAGCACTCCCCAAAGATAGGTAAAGAGTATAATCTAAATACAACAATGACCGAGTAAAACCAACAACAATAAGATAGGCGAGAACTGCACACAAAAGAAAGGATCTCAAAGTGAAGATCCATAAATCCACACTGCAAGCCCAAAATATGGACCTCAAAGCTCTCACCCAACCTCCAAAAAGTAAAATACCCAACAATCGTTGCACCAAACACCACATCCCGAGTCCAGAGACTCAAATCCAATGCCCCAAAGTTCCAAAGGAAGAAGCCATTGATAAGAAGAAACCCTATTAGGTTGGAGAGGCAAAGAACCTCCCATCAGGACAATAACCAGAATATATGTTGGTCCAACAAACCAAGGGCCGCGCAATAAAAAGAACCACCAAATCCAACCTCGAACCGATGCAAGCATCGCGGGAAGTCCACAGGAGAAAAGCCACCAACAAAGAAAGCAAATATTCCAAGCCCACAGAAGGATTCATCGTCAATTAAAGAGGCAGGGGAAAAACAAACAGCACACGAGGGCATAGCCACCAAAAGACTCGAGGGAAAGAAACCCCAACCAGCCAAAGGCCGCACAAACAAAGCACCAGTCCAAACCACCACCAAAGGGACGTGCCGTCAAGAGGGAAGCAGAACCGAACGCCCGTGAGAGGGGAAGCGGCTAGAAAAACCCTAGTTGTCTCCCCAACAATACCACCCTTTCAGTTTCTTTTATTGTCTCCCCAACAATACCACCCTTTCAGTTTCTTTTAACTTATATAAACAATAACAAGAAGTCTCCCCAACAATACCACCTTTTCAGTTTCTTTTATTGTCTCCCCAACAATACCACCCTTTCAGTTTCTTTTAACTTATATAAACAATAACAAGAAATTAAAGTTAAATGTTCAAATTCCAACCCTTTAACCAAACATGCATATAAGGAGAGTTTTCCTCAATCCTAAAAACATAATGCAAAGTGGAAAGACGATAAAAATAAAATTAAATGTTAAAATGACCACCCTTTAACCAAACATGCATATAAAAAGAGTTGTCCTCAATCCTGCAAAGTGGAAGGATAATAGAAGAAGAAATACTATTAGAAAAGTGATGAAGACAATAATATGAATATAAAGAGATATCCACATAAATTCATAGAAATTCAAATTTTACTTTAAATTCATAATATTGTATGATCGTAAGGAAGCCTCATACATGTCACAGTTAATGAGACTTCATAGTACTTCAAAATTTAGTTTAAATTCAGAGTATCGCATGATTGTAAGGAAGCCTCACACGTCACAATTAATGTTAAATATATATGACATGATTTTAATTGAAAATAATTTACATGAATTAATAATATTGTATGATGTTATATATGAGAGTTATTATATTTATTTAAATTTAAAAAAAAAAAAAAAAATTTAAAAAAAATAAATTTTTTTTTTAATTTTAAAAAAATATATATATTTTTTTATTTTTTTAAATTCATTTTGATTTATATTGGTTGTAAAAATAAGTTAAATTAAATCACTAAAAATATAAATTTACATTTAAAAAAATATAATAATCTAAATTTATATCGAAAATGAATTCAAACGAGGTGACTAGGTGAAATATACATGTGGTTGACAGCTTCAAAACTTACAACTCATGGACCGTATTTAAAAAAAGAAAAGAACTTGTTGGAAAGAATATGGTCTTTTAATTTTCAGTGTAGTAAAACGCAAAGGACTTAAAAATGCTCTTACAGTTAAATTGAGACTGCGCGCATGGAATAAAGTACCGAGTTTCATCACTAAAGCGTATGCGAATGCGAGACTTTCAAAACACCTAAGCAAGAACCCTTCTCTACCTCCCATTATTTCTACCTTTTTATAGTGCGAATTTACTTAATAGAGGATGTAGATATTTTTGTTGCTAAAGAAGAGGAACCATTTTTTTAAGCTATTGAACAGTCTCCTCCTTTGATCTGTTTTGGTACTTGACAGTCTGTACTGAAATGTCCAGCTTTTGTGAAACCGGGCGTAGAAGAGACTAAAAAACTTTACTCTCCTTGGTTATATTTTTTATTTTCATCAGCTTTCGGCATGCCTTTTAGGTACATGAGTACTGGAGAAAATTGTTGTTTTATATACAAAGGCGGGGAGGATCTATACGGAGTAGGATGGAAATCTGTTGGCATTCCAGTTGGGACAAAGGAAGGTCTGTCCGCAAATACAATCGATCTATTGTTATTATTATAGCCCGTTGGATTTATACTATTTATATGCGCCAATGCACTGAATTGTAAATTTCAGGAGGAAATATCAAGACAGCAGGGGCGCCTTTGGTGGTGAAGTAAGTGTGGTCGGTCCTGAGCGGAGTTCTGAAATCGAAATAAAATTCTCTGAAGGGAAAAGCATCCCTCGCAATGAATACCAAGGTTGTTGTTCTCGGCCTTATCAAGAACAAGAAGAAGATATTCGGGGCAATTTCTCATAAGATGAATTCCCTCTTTGAACTTGAAGAGAGCCAAAGGCAATATTCCAGCAACAACAATATGGCATTGACGATCTTGTGAAGTACTTCAACAGTGCGAGTAGGAATTTGAGCATCTATCCCGCGCACTTCTTGAGTCATCGAGGCCGTGTGATAACCTTAGAAATTGTGTTTCAGTTATACACGCCCCCCAAATGTCTACGTGCTCGGTCGAGGATGAGATCGAAATTTTGGCAGAGGCTTTCAATAAAAAATTTCGCGGCCAAATGCTTTTGCAGAAACAAAATTCTTTCCAAGGATATCGGGAGATGTTATCAGTAAGAGTGTGAGCGTTAATGGTCTTGCATGGATATGGGGTGTTTAAATTTACAGATGGCCAGGCTAAGAAGATCAAGGAAAATTATTCGATCAGTTGGCCATGATACCCTGTGGCCATGAAAATTATTCGATCATAGGGAACCTGAATAGAAGCATTGAGGATCGACTACTTGATTTGGTTTCACAGTCTATCGCAGATAATCACGCACCATTTCTTGTTCTGCTAAGTTTGTTTTTAATGAGAAGAACCATTTACCAATTATTGCATATATTTATGGATTCTCCTGGTCCTGCTGCTATTGAACCATGGCATGTTTTATATTAGTCATTTTGAGATGAAGAAGTAAACTGCCGGTGACTTTGGCCAATTGAACGCAAATTATGTCATTAGTGTTGTGTTGCGAGAATAGCGCGTTTTTTATTATGGTTAGGGCTAAAAAATATTACTTGTTTTGCATTGTACCAATAATTATTTTTTTCCAAAATGCTTTTAGTTATATAAATATAAAGATAAACTTTTCCCTAACATACATGCTTGATATACTCTTGAAAATAGCGTGAGGAGAAGAAATTGGCTTCTCTCAGGCTATGCAGCACCTCGAGGTCTTGAAAATAGAGTGAGGAGAAAGAAATTGGCTTCTCTGAGGAGTACTTGGAGGCCAATAGAGCAAAACAAAGCTGCATTTTATTAAATCAATGAAGAGTGTAATATATAGGATGATATTTGGTTTAGACTGTTGGAACCAACCTCAACTAAATCCTAAATATATATCTCAACTAATCTCTATTATTTTTAATTATCCTTTTTAATAGAGAAGTGGATTGTCTACAATACAATTGCCTAACATAAGTAACATGCCTCCTCATTTAAGTCTCAGTTAGGTGCACAAATTCACTCTAAAAATTTCATTTTGACCTTTCTTGTTGTCACATAGTGATGGAGATGGAGCTTCTTCCTCGGCTTGATGCTCCAAAAATGTTTCATCTTGACTCATGCTTCAGTGTCCTCTTGGCCTTGTTCTTCTCATTTTCGAACTTGGTGGATGACTATTGTTCTTTGTCCTCAACACTTCTGCAGGTTCTTGGAAGCGTTTGTCTTTAATGCTTGCAAATTCTTCCAACTTCTCATAAGTGGGTTGCTTCTATTGAAACATCAATTCATAATAATACTTGATTTATTCTGGGCTCCACACCATAAAAATTGACTCAATATTTTATTCATCAATATCTTCATTTTCTTCCATGTTTTCTTCATAATCATTCACTATTGAAAATGAATTGTTGTCTTGTAAACCTACGCACTCAAAAACATTTTTACAATCATAGGAAGAACCATACCAGTTCTTTTCATTTTTCTCTTCTAAGAGAGCTTCCCTTTCTTCATCTTTCTTCCTTGCCTCTCATGTTGCATAATAATCTTCATTTTTAGCTTCAATTGCTATCATAACTAGTTGTTTAATGTCTTCAACCTCTTTACAAGGCTCTATCAGATTCTCTTTTGCTTGGTTTGTGTATGCAAATGAGATTTTCTTCTCACCAAATAATAGCTCATCAATAAGATGTTTCTCATGCAACAAAATTGACCACTCTTCATGAGATGAATAGTTTTCATCAAATTTGACTAAATTTACCAAAGATTCACATAGGGGTTCATCAACAGTTACACATTCATCTCCATTAACAATATCATTTGAATTCACCAAATCACTAAATATTGTTTCATAGGGAATTTTCTTTTTATGACATGCCACTTTACTCTCAGACACACTTTCTTCATTAATTATTGCAATTTCAATGCTACCATTTTCACTTGCTATTTCAGTTTCAAAGCTACAATCCTAAATAAATACCCCAACTAATCTCAGTTATTTCTACTTGTCTTATGGTGTAGAATAGTCAGTGATGGAGTAAAATTTTAAAGAACTCCATTAGTTGTTTGTTGATTTCCTTGAAAAAACTGTGACTAAAAATGCTCCACAATTCTAAAAAGTGAAATAACAACTTAATAAAAAAATAATCTATCATAATAATTTAAAACTAAAATTACTTGAAAAACAACAAGCATAAATTATATACCATCCTTTCATAAATCTTGAATAAAAGTTTTCCTTAAAAAATAAAATGTGATTAGAAACTCTTCCACAATTTTAAAAAGTGAAATAACAACTTTATAAAAAAGAGATTCTATCACAATAATTTAAAACTAAAATGACTCAAAAATAACAAACATAAATTATATACCATCCCTTCATAAAACAAATGTGACTAGAAACTACTCGACAATTTTAAAAAGTCAAATAACAACTTAATAAAAAAATATTCTATCTTGATAATTTAAAACTAAAATGACTCAAAGAATAACAAACATAAATTATATACCATCCCTTTATAAAACTTAGACAACGACTTAACATAAACATAATGTTTGATATCATAATTCATATTCTAATAATATATAAAATGGTGAATACAAATATTAAAATAACAAAAACTTAACATAATGTTTGATATCATAATTCATAGTCTAATAATATGTAAAATGGTGAATAAAAATATTAAAATAACACAGAAAAATAAAACTCAGAAATACAACACAACATAACCCACTTATAATATGTGAAATGGTGAATAGAAATATTAAGATAACACAAAAGAAAGGTAAAATTCAGAGATACAACACAACATAACACACTTATCAATTATCAATGGCTCTCTTTAGCAGGGAGAGATTAAGGTTACGCATTCCCATGCCACCCCTCTATGCAAACATGCATATAAGGAAAGTTATTCCCACCAATCCTATAAGCAGGGAGAGATTAAGGTTACGCATTCCCATACCACCCCTCTATGCAAACATGCATATAAGGAAAGTTATTCCCACCAATCCTAATCCTAATTGGAAGGATGACAAAAGAGTATGGAAGGAGATGTACTACTAGAAAAGAAATGAAGAAAATAATATGAATATAAAGGGTTAGGAACATAAAATAGAGCTATAATAGGTTCCTCTTTTTAAAAAATATTTTTTAAAGATTTGTAATTGGGGGATATTTTTTAAAGATTTGTAATTGGGGTGTTGTTGTATGAAGTGTTCATCTTTATATGTGGATTTTTTAGATGTATATTTTTTCACTTTGTGATTATCTCATTTTATGATGAAAATTGGAGGAGAACTTAAAATGGTTGGGTTGATTAAGTTATGGACCTAGTCACTTAAAATGGTTGGTTGGGTTGATTGAGTTATGGACTTATTTTTATCACCAAGAAATTGGTCACTTAGCCCAAATTGCTAGGATTACCGATAGTACATGTATCCCATGTGTACACTCATTTTCACACCATTTTCCTTTAAAGTAATTTAGGAAACCACTTTAGTAGATCTATGATCATAACCTAATATGAGTAACATGTCAACTCAACATCAAATGAATCAGTATATTTAATACCATAATCAATTGTGCCTTTGAGATACATGAGCACCCCTTTCGCTGCATTCCAATGTCTTTCTAGAGGTTTAGCCATAGACTGACTTAACACACTAATAGGGTATGATATGTCAGGTCTTTTTGTAGTGAGATAGTTCAAGCTTCGATATATATGTCTATACATTGTATCATTTACCTCCTTCGAACCATCATCACTGTAAATTTTTGTGTTCTGCTGCATTGGAACATAAGAAATTTTACACTGATCCATTTTAAACTTCTTAAGTACTTCTCTAACATATTTAACTTGAGACAAAAAGGTTTGAGAAGCATTTATCCAAACTTCAAGGCCTAGGCAGTAATGTAAATCACCAAGATCTTTCATTTCAAATACCTCTGACATCTACTTCTTAATTCCATTAATCATTTTTTCTGAATTTCCTATAATAATTAAATCATCAACATATAAGGAAATCAATACAACATGCCCCTTTTCATCAAGCTTTGTATATAGATTTGGATCACTTTTACTCATCATAAAACCCTGCTGAATAAAGAAGGAATCTATCTTCTCATACCATCACCAATAGTGTTTAATTTAACTATTGGTGCAAATGTTTCTGCATAATCAATGCCCTCTTTCTGTGAATACCCTTTTTCCACCAATATGGATTTATATTTATCTATACTACCATATGCTTTGAGTTTAGGTTTGTATATCCATTTACATCCTATGGGCTTCTTATCTTTAGGCAATTCAGTGTATTCTCAAGTTTTTCTTTTCATTATAGAGTCATATTCTTCCTCCATTGTTTTTCTCCACTCTTCATGTTCACTAGCTTCATTAAAACTCATGGGTTCTATGACATTTGAGATATTACTCATTAGAGCATAATATTTATATTTTGCAAGTGGATGAATGTGTCGTGATGATCTTCTCAATTGGATGGTGACTTTTTCTCCGTTTTGTGAATATTCTTCTTCATTGTTGGATCTATCCATGTCACTGGGTGCATTTTCCTGCTGTTGCTTCTCTTCTTTGGCCTTCTCATATTCAAGAAGTACATGCCATACTTCATGACTGTTGTCTTCATTGTTTCTTTCTGTCTGTTCATGGAAAATTACATCTCTATTTGCAAACACTTTGTGAGTAGATGGATCAAATAGTTTATATGATTTAAATTTTGAACAGTACCCTATAAAAATACATTTGATAGCTTTAACATCAAGCTTCTTCTTGTTCTCCTTTGGAATGTGTGCAAAATACTTACACCCAAATATCCTCAAATTATTAATTGTTGGTTTAGAATCATACAAGGCTTTGAAAGGAGTTTTATGATCAAGACACCTTGTTAGAGTTATATTCTTTAAATAAACAACAGTGTTAATGGCCTCAACCCAAAAAGCATTTGAGATATTCTTACCCTTCATCATACTTCGTGCACACTCCACTAGAGTTTTGTTTTTCCTTTCTGCAATTTTGTTTTGTTATGCAATGTGGGGTACTGTAAATTGCTATATTATTCCATGATCTTTGCAATAATTGATGAAGTTCCCCAATCTGTACTCTCCTCCTTGATTTGAGTGGACGATTTTGATGGGTTTTTTTATTTGCTTATCCACCATGTTTTTAAATTCCTTGAAGTATTAAAAAGCATCACTCTTTTTCCTAAGTAAATAAACCCATGTGTATCTTGTGCAATGATCAATAAAAAACAAAAAATAATAAGCACCACCTAAGAACCTTGTGTGCATTGATCCACAAACATCAGTATGTATAAGTTCTAATAGATCTCTTTTTCTCCTATCAGGATTAGAGGGAATTCATCTATGTGCATATTTCCTAATGCACAACCTTCACAAGTAGCATACTCATTCTTCAACATAGGGATTCCTTCAACCATACCTTATTTTTGTAATAAAAACAAATCATGATAATTAATGTGACCATCCCTTTGGTGCCGAAGAGTTTCTGTAGGCATAGTTGCAGAAGTCAATGCTCGACGATTCTTGTTGGTGACATCAAGTTTGTACAAACCACCAACTCTAACTCTTGAGTAAACAGTTCTATAATGATCCTGCAAGTCCTTCACTATACAATGTGTCTTGAAGAATTCGACCTTCAAATTCTGATATGTAATGGTGGACACATAAATCAAGTTTTTTTTTATCCCATGAACATATACAACATTGCGATTGTGTCTGATAGTACCATTCATAAGTGTTACTAAAATATCTCCATATCCCTTGATCTAATAAGAATGATCATCTCCAAGATAAATATGAGCTCCATTATTTGTTTCTTTAAAGTTTATATACCGATTCTTCTTACATGTCATGTGAATTGAAGCACCAGAATCAACAAACCATGCATCAACATCATCAATTTCAGCAGACAATGCAACATTAGACACAAACAATTTGAGATATTTTGGATCAATATTCAAGTTTTCTTCTGCAAAATGTCCTGAATGTTTTCTATTTTTATGCCTAGCCTCATCATTTTTATTATTATAGAATTCTTTGGAAAGATGTCGAGTCCTACCACAATATAAGCACTTAGGTTCATTTCTATTCGATGGTATACCTTTATTTGGCTTTGGAAATGACTTTCTCTAAAATGAATTTCCTCCTCTGCCTCCTTCGTCGGGTTTCCCTTTAGCGAATCTCTTTTTTGTCCATAGTACTAAGTCTAAATTCTGAGGCTTCAAATTCACGCGCCTCTCTTCCTCTTGCAACAATATACCTGTCAGTTCCTCAAAAGTAGGAGTTTTCTCTCTTGTTGCAAGGCCTATTATAAACATTTGATAGTCCTTTATCATTCCATTTAGGGCAATTGTGAGATCAATGTTTGACACTTTTTCTCATATATCTCCCAATTTATCTTTCATGTCTTTAATTTTCCCAAAAAATGTACTAACAGACTCATTTATATCCATTTAAATATTTAGCAATTTACTCTTTAGGAAAAGAATGTGATTTGTATTATTAGTCTGATACATATCTTTAAGTACTTTCCAGGTTTCACTAGAAGTTTTAGCATCTATAATGTGAAGAATTATGCTATCTTTAACAGACATTCTCAACAAGGTCTTAGCTTTGTTCTCGTGCTTATCCCAATCTAAGATTGTTTCCGCTATCATAGTTGTAGCCGCATCGGGTCGTGCTTCATCTCCTTTTGTGATCGTCCATATGCCATAACCTTCTATCAAGGTTTGCATTTTGAATTTCCAATTTATAAAATTCGATCCATTCAATTTATTGGCTCAATTAAGGTAAGTTTCAGCAAGTGGATTCACCAGCCTTGCGAACTCTTTTATGCAACAAACTCATAGCAAGATACCTCAGAACAATAATGAAACTTATAGCTCAGAAAGCAATCTCGTCTTTATTTCTTATTGCTTGATATCAATGATAAAAATCAGAGCTCTTCACCCTCTTTGAATCCACAAGGGCATGAATGATAAATATGGTACTCTTCCTCTTGGTTTTGGTATTTGATCGGAGATAGGCTTTCAATCAATGCAAAAACAAGTCGCGTCCTCAAGATTCAGAGTTCAAATCAAATTGGGCACAATTCTTTCACCAAGACCACAAGCTAATGAGAGGCTGAATTCAAACCTTTGGTAAAGATTGTGTGAAAGTCGAGGTCGCTATAATGCCAAAAACGCAGGTTGAGGGACTTGAAAGCATTGCTTTCACACACTTCACGCTTCTTCTTGGATGATCTACTATCAAAGGAATTTCCAAATCGATAAGGCCATGAGCATTGTCATGCTCAGACCATTGCAAATCAATTGCTCTCCTTCATGCATCTCCACGCGGGCTCCTCCACACTATTTGAGACTGCAATCCTTCAAAGAATGTTCGAGTGATCCCAGTGAGAGCAGCGATCTGAGTGATTTCCAATCAGTGATCTGAAGAAGCAACACACAACAAGAGGGGTTTTATGAGACGTCTACAGCCAATCGCCCTCCATGCACCCGTGATCTAATCCACAACAACGATCAAGTGGAGACCGGGCTTGAATCCACCTCAACAACAATCTCTCCTTCAGCCGCGAGCGATTTCTCCTTCTACAGGGATGCTCCTCCTTCTAATACACCAGCAGGGACGCCCCTTGAGCATGCCTCGAAGCTTTGATACCAAGTTAAGAAAAGAGAGGATGAAAATCGACTCATTAGGCAAAGCCACACTTAGTTCAATTAATCAATGAGAATTACTGTATATATATAATGTCGTTGGAGACAAACTCAACTAATCACCTAATACACCAGCAGGGATGCCCCTTGAGCATGCCTCGAAGCTTTGATACCAAGTTAAGAAAAGAGAGGATGAAAACCGACTCATTAGGCAAAGCCACGCTTCGTTCAATTAATCAATCAGAATATATATATATATATATATATATATATATATATATATAATGTTGTTGGAGCCAAATTCAACTAAACAGTTCGTTTAATTAATCAATGAGAATTACTATATATATATATATATATATATATATAATGTCTCAACTAATCACCGTAACTAATCTCCATTATTTTTAAATGATTTTATTACATAATTTTAGTTTTAATGATATATCTATATATATTTTTTAATTTATATTACTTAGATATTTTTGTAAAATTTTATATTATATATTCTAATTTAAAAAAGTTGTGTTAAATATTTAATTTTATTAATTTTGTATTATATATTTTGATTATAAAAAAAAAAAAATGGTTTGTCCTGAAATTTTATAACATAGTATATGGGAAATTCAATACGAGCTCAAACTAGGTGACTCAGTTGTTAAATATAATGTAACCTCAATAGTATGACTGTACACTGCCAGTTGTCCTGGCCAGCTGTATTTTCTATTCTTGTTTTTCTTGAGCCTATTTGGCTCAGCCATCTCCCATTGCATTGTACTTCTTCAGAACTTCTTCACAACTTGTGATTGTACTCTTCTTCATACATTCCAATATACTGTTCTATTCTTTTCTCTCTGCATTTATCTTTGCTTCACAATTTATCATGGTATCAGAGCTTCAGCAGTAAGCCTCTTCACATAGTCCGGAGAGCAACTCGATCCTCATAGTGAAAAGCTTCACGGATCTTTAGAGCACGCGACACAGTCTCTTTCACAAGGCTTGGAGAACCATCCGTCATACTCTCGAAAGATCCTCGCAAGAAAATTCCATGAGGAAGAAGACCGTCTTACATTCAAAATATCAACGTAGGAAGCTTGCAGAGGTTGCAGAGCGTACTACGCTCGAAAGAACAAGGAAACAGAGACCGAGATAGAAGAAACTTTAAAGATTCTTGCACATTTTTCAAGAATCGTCAAAGATTGACGAATAAGAGCTGCAGAACGGAAGAACGTTTAAAGAACTCGAAGAATACGTTCAAAATCGTTAAATATTGCTGCAGAAGGCAACATCATTTAAATTTTTTCGAAATTCACTCAAATCTGTCAAAGATTGAAGCAGTGAACAAAGAATCTGTGTATTTCTTTCAAATCTTTGAAAGATTCACAAATATTTCCTCCACAGGAGCAAAGAACGTGTCTAAGGTTCAAAGAACAACCATTGCGGCTGTAAGATTGATCCTGAGAATGGATCCGAAGCGGGAAACCAGTTCAGAAGGGACGAGGAGAGTGCAGAAAAGGAGAAAGAGTTTCAGCCGTTAGATCTTGCATAGAGGCTCGACAGTCGTTGGATAAGCAAGAAAGTGCACGAGGTTTAATCCTCTGCAGTGCCAAGGAATTTTTTGACCTGTAAAGTCCTGACATCATCTGGACTGTCCATCAAGGGACACGTGGTGAGATCCTGGCACTTCACTGACTCGCAAGGTGTAAAGGTCAGAAGACTTTCATGAGAATTTGTGAATCGTGAAATTCTGAGTCATTCTGGACCGTTGGATCGGGAAAGATCGTGAGCCGTCAATCTTGTCCCATCGCAAAATCGGTAATCGGGAGTTGGATGCGCAAAGGCGATTTCACTCCAAAAACTCCGATATGCGATATTGCAAAATCCCGAGAGGACTTGTGAGCCGTCCATCTCAGAGAACAGGTGGCAGCAGATCCAAGTGCCGTCAAATTGGCATTTCGGAGTTCGCAGTTTTCAAAGACTATCGCAACAAGAGTTCTAAACTCGCGAAATCGCGATTCATGAAATAGCGATAAGATCACGACCGTCCATTTGACCGGACACGTGGTGGACATCGAAGAAATCGTCGGTGTTTCGGCATCCGGGGTTTCAAGTTGACAGAGAAGTTGTGTCAACGGAGCATCGCAAGTCGCGATATCCCGAGGTTGAATCAGCACTGTCCATCTTGTGGGGACGCGTGGCATAAATCTGAGGCCTCGGGAAAAGTCCCAAAAAGGAAAGGGCCATTGGCATATCAGGATTTAGCGTTTCACGAATCCTGAGGACAAGAAGCACAAGCATTTTAGAACTGCGAAGTCCGAAATCTCGAAAGGAGGAAAGCTCTGTTTTGGGGCCCAGCTGACGTCATCTCGTAAAAATGAGGGATTGGGAATCTCCACAGGGAAACCCCGAACCAGTCTTGAGCCGTCCATCTGTTGGGACACGTGGTAGAGATCAAAGGAATCGAGAAATTTCCCGAAAGGAAAGCACCATCGGTAAATCGGAGATCGGGGAATCAAGGAGTCAGAAGAGCTCGTCATCAGGGTTCACGAAGTCCCGATTCGCGATATCCCGATAAGATCTCGACCATTAGATCACAGGAAGATCTGGACTGTTAAATCATTCAAAAGCAAATTTTCGTATTTCGGAAATTTGAAAGGCAAAAAAACCCGAAAAGCCTGTAGCTCTTTAACATTAAGGCGCGTGGTCACATTGCACGGTGACTAAGGCCAAATTCAAGGTCGATGCAAATCGACGTCTTGACGATCGAAGGTTGGTGAGACAAACATTCAAAGGTCTCATCTAATGAAGTTCTGATATCACTGCAAGAAAGCAACAGACCTGGTTTCAGTGAAAGAGACGGGTAAATACAAAATTTTCCTCTGTTTTTTCTGCAAAATTTTTAAAATATGGCGTCGTCTAGCAATTTAGGACCAACTCAGGGTTCGATCCTTCTTGGAAAGAACTATGAGTTCTGGTCTCTTTGGATGAAATCCTTCTTCCAAGCACAAGAATGTTGGGAACCAGTGGATCTTGGATATGTGGAACCAGATCCAGCAGCCCTTTCTGCTATGACAAATCCGTAGAAAATTGCTCAGGCAACTCAGAGAAACACAGAAAATAAAGCCAAATTTTGGATTCAAAATTCTGTGGATGACTCGATTTTTTCGAAAATCACAGGCGCTGGTACTTCCAAACAGGCCTGGGACATCCTTAAATCTTCCTATCAAGGAAATGACAGGGTCAAAACAGTTAAATTGCAGACCTTGAGAACGCAATTCGAGACTCTAAGGATGATAGAGTCTGAAAATGTGGATCAGTTCATGACCAGAGTCATGGGAATTGTGAACTAGATCAGACTGACTGGTGAAGCCATTACTGATCAACGAATTGTTGAGAAAATCCTTAGAAGTTTACCAAATAAATTCGAAATGGTTGTAACAGCAATCCTTGAATCCAAGGATCTGTCAAGTTTTTCAACAGTTGAATTAATTGGCTCTCTGGTTACACATGAGACCAGACTGCATCTCACAGATGAGTCAATCTCCAATGCTTTCAAAACTCAATTCTCCTTCAGCAGAGAGAGAGGCAGAGAAAAAAGCAGAGGTCACCAAGGAAGAGGGAACAACCAAAGTAAATCTCACTCCAGTGGAGGTAACAGACAACAGTATCTGAATCAACACTTCCAAGGTCAAAGACAACAACAACAAAATCAACATCAGAATTTCCAGCCTTAAAGAGGCAGATGGAGAAGATCAAATGACAAAACAAGCATACAATGTTATTACTGCAAAAAGTATGGACACTATGAATCTGAATGCCGGAAGAAGCAAGCAGATCAACTCTCAGGCAGAGCACATGTGTCAAATCATATGGGAGAAAACTCAAGAGGTATGTTTATTTCGTGCCACAAGACTGAAGAACACTCTAAAGATCTATGGTTGCTGGACAGTGGATGCAGCAATCACATGACAGGTAACAAAGAATTACTTTCATGCATTGATTCTTCAATCTCATCTGATATTACACTTCGAAATGATTACTTAGTCAAATTTCAAGGAAAATGAACTGTTCCTATTCTTACTAAACAGAATGTAAAGAAAGACATAAACAATGTCTATCATGTTCCAGATCTGAAACATAATTTGCTAATTGTAGGACATCTCATTGAACATGGCTATAAGGTACTCTTTGAGAGGGCATCTTGCAAGATATTTGACAAAATCCCAAGCAGAAAATTAATTTTTGAAATCCATATGACTCCAAATAGGATGTTTTCCCTTACCCTCAGAACTACAAATCTGATTCAACCATATGTACATAGTGCATCAACCTTGAATGAAACAATGGTTTGGCATACAAGATTTGGACATCTACCATTTCAGAGTCTAAGTCTTCTTCAGAAAAACTCCAATGTCAAACGTCTACCTATCTTTAAAGAACAAATTCCCCCATGTGAGTCTTGCTTACTTGGAAAACATAAGAGAAATAGTTTTCCACAGTCTTCCAATCAAGCCAAACAACATCTTGAACTTGTTCACATTGACCTATGTGGACCAATGCAAACAGAATCAATAGGTGGTAGCTTTTACTTTCTAACATTTATTGATGATTTTAGCAGAAAAATATGGATCTATTTTCTCAGACACAAGTCTGAAACTTTCGCAAAATTCAAAGAATTCAAGGCAGAAGCTGAAAAACAGAGTGGCAAATATATCAAAGCACTTAGGTCAGATGGAGGAGGAGAATACAACTCCAGAGAATTTGCAAATTTCTACAAATCACAAGGTATTATCATGCAAACAATAGCCAGATATACTCCACAACAGAATGGAGTCACTGAAAGGAAAAATCAGACAATAATGAATATGACAAGAACACTTCTCAAAGAGAAATGTCTGTCAAACATATTTTGGGCTGAAGAAGTAGCATGCTCAGTTTATCTCTTGAATAGATCACCAACCACAAGTCTAAAGATGAAAGTTCCCCAAGAAGCATGGAGTGGGACAAAGCTCAATGTAGCGCATCTAAGGACATTTGGATGCATAGCATACGCTCACATACCTTCCGAATTAAGGAAGAAACTTGATGAAAAAAGTGAGAAATGTATTTTCACTGGCTATAGTGAAACATCTAAAGCTTACAGGCTTTACAATCCAATCACCAAGAAATTAATTCTCAGCAGAGATGTAAAATTTCTAGAAAATCAATTCTGGAATGATTCAGAAAATCAGCAAATGGACAATCAAAATCCATTGCTGCCAAGTTCTGAAAACACAGAAAATTCAGAACAACAAGTCTCTCAAACTATTCTTCCAAGATTGCAGGTACAAAGGCAACCTGGAAATTCTCAGGATAACTCAACTTCCAGCAGAGAATCATTCTCTGAACCACAAAATCAGAGAACTCGAAGTTTGAGAGAAATCCATCAGCAGTTGGATGACTTTGAACAAAACAACATTTTTTCTTTAATGTCATGTCAACCTACATCCTTTAAGGAAGCAGCTAAGGAGCAACATTGGGTTCAAGCAATGAACCAAGAAATTGACTCCATTGAGAAGAACAAGACATGGGATCTTGTTGATTTGCCAAGTCACAAGAAAAGTATTGGTGTCAAGTGGGTTTACAAAACTAAACTCAATGAAAAATGGCAGATCGAAAAACACAAGGCAAGACTTGTTGCCAAAGGATTCTCACAACAACCAGGTTCTGATTATGGTGAAACTTTTGCTCTGGTAGCAAGATTAGACACTGTAAGGACTCTATTGGCCATAGCAGCACAACACAAATGGCAAGTATACCAGATGGATGTCAAGTCAGCATTCCTGAATGGTTTCTTAGAAGAAGAAGTTTATGTCGATCAACCACCTGGATTTGAAGTCCAATAGCACCCAGCCAAAGTATATCGGTTGAAGAAAGCCTTGTATGGCTTAAAGCAAGCTCCAAGAGCTTGGTATAGCAGAATTGACACTTATTTGATCAAAAGTGGTTTCAACAGAAGCCAAAATCAGCCAACTCTTTACACCAAAACAGATCAGCATGGTAAAATTTTGATTGTATGTTTATATGTTGATAACATGATCTATACGGGAAATCTTGAGTTAACAAATTTTAAACATGCCATGCAATCTGAGTTTGAGATGACAAATCTTGGCATAATGAAATATTTTTTAGGGATTGAGGTTCATCAATCAGCGAAAGGCATTTTTGTCTGTNCACCAAAACAGATCAGCACGGTAAAATTTTAATTGTATGTTTATATGTTGATGACATGATCTACACAGGAAATCTTGAGTTAATAGATTTCAAACATGCCATGCAATCTGAGTTTGAGATGATAGATCTTGGCATAATGAAATATTTTTTAGGGATTGAGGTTCATCAATCAACCAAAGGCATTTTTGTCTGTCAGCAAAAGTATGCAGCAAACATCATCAAAAGATTTCGCATGGAAGGATGCAATCCAGCAGAAACCCCCATACCATTAGGCACAAAGTTGAGAAAGAATGATGAAGGTCCTATAGTGGACTCTACTTTATACAAAAGTTTAGTAGGCAGTTTGTTGTATCTTACAGCAACTAGGCCTGACATAATGTATGCAGCCATCCTTGTTTCCAGATTCATGGAATCACCAAAAGATTCTCATTGGAAAATGGCAAAACGAATTTTGAAATATGTAGCAGGAACAATAAATTNTAGTAGGTAGTTTGTTGTATCTTACAACAACTAGGCCTGACATTATGTATGCAGCCAACCTTGTTTCCAGATTCATGGAATCTCCCAAAGATTCTCATTGGAAAATGGCGAAACGAATTTTGAGATATGTAGCAGGAACTCTCAATTTTGGTTTATGGTACACTAAATCTGATAGTAATCAACTCTCTGGTTACACAGACAGTGATTTTGCAGGCAGCCTAGATGACAGGAAAAACACACCTGGACATGTTTTTCAATTGGGCACGAACCTAATTTCATGGGCATCAAAGAAGTAGCCAATTGTATCAATATCTTCTACAGAGGCAAATTATGTCGTTGCTACCTCAACTTCTTTTCAAGCTGTGTGGCTGAGAAGAATATTGAAAGATATGTCACATACAGAAAATGATCCAACTCCTATTTTCTGTGACAATACTTCAGCAATTTCTCTATCCAAAAATCATGTGTTTCACAAGAAAAGCAAACACATTGACACTCGTTTTCATTTCATACGCGAGCTAGTCAATAATGGTGATATTGCACTACAATTCTATGGTTCTCGGGATCAGCTTACTGATATCTTTACAAAAGCACTGGGAAAATCCGTTTTTGATTTTCAGAGACAACACTTAGGCATAATCAATGCTGATGATTGTAACTGTTGGGTTTAAGAGGGAGTGTTAAATATAATGTAACCTCAACAGTCTGACTGTACACTGCCAGCTGTACTTTCTATTCTTATTTTGCTTGAGCCTATTTAGCTCAGCCATCTCCCATTGCATTGTACTTCTTCAGTACTTCTTCACAACTTCTAATTGTACTCTTCTTCATACATTCCAATATACTGTTCTATTCTTTTCTCTCTGCATTTCTCTTTGCTTCACAATTTATCATCAGTGACACAAGTGGGTCGATAGCTTGAAAACTTTCCAACTCAAGGATCCGTCCAAAAAAAAATCTGATTGGAAAAAATCTGGTATTTTGATCTTCAGTCTAGTAAAACACAAAGGACTTAAAAATGCTTTTGAAAGTTGAATTGAAACATACGATCAGTGCTCACTGGAGGCTGCCCGCATGAAATAAAGTACCGAGATTCATGACTACAGCGCGAAAGGTATGCGAGACTTTTAAATCACCAAATAGCTTTAAAAAGAAAAGAAAAGAGGAAAGCAAGAATCCTTCTCCACCATCCATTGTATCTTCCCTTTCATAGTGCGACTTTGTTTAATAGAGGATGTAGATATTTTTGTTGGTAAAGAGGAAGAACAATATTTTAAGCCATGGAGCAGCCTCCTCTATCGCTGTATTTTACCAACAAAAATATTGTTGGTAAAGAGGAAGAAGAATATTTTAAGCTATGGAGTAGCCTCCTTTAATCTCTTTTCGTACTTGACAGCCTGTATTGAAATGTCCAGCTTTTGTGAACAGAGGACGCAGAAGAGACTAACCAACTTTACTCTCCTTGGTTTATATTTTTTATTTACATTATGTTTCTGCACGTGTTATGCTTTTTAGGTAGATGGGAAATGTTTGGGCAAATTGTTGTTATATATACAGAGGCCGCGGGGATATAAACAGAGCAGGAAGAAGATCAGCTGGTTTGCCTGTTGGGACAAAGGAAGGTCTGTCCGCGATAGACCTATTCTTATAATAGTCCATAGGATTTATACTGTTTATATGTGCCACTGCACTGAATTGTAAATTTCAAGAGGAAATATGAAGATAGGAGAGGCGACTGTGGTGGTGAAACAGGTATGGTCGGTCCTGAGTGGTGTGTTGAAATCGAAATCAAATGCTCTGAAGGGCAAAGCAGCCCACGCAATGAAGACCAAGGTTGCTGTTCTCGGTCTCCTCAAGAACAAGAAGATATTCGGTGCAGTTTCTCATAAGATGAATTCCCTGTTTGGACTTGAAGAGAGCCAAAGGAAATATTCCAGCAACAATAATATGGCATTGACGGTGTATTATGCTTCCACGCCCGACGAAGAGATGCCTTCTGAAGTTGTTCAACAGTGCGAGCAGGAATTGGAGTATCTATCCCACGCACTTGTTGAGTCAGAGACGCCTTCTGATAACCCTAGAAATTCTATTTCAGTTATAGAGGGCCCGCGGATGTCTACGTGCCTGGTTGAGGATGAGATTGACATTTTGGCGGAGGATTTCATTAGACGGTTTCGCAGCCAAATTCTTTTGCAAAACCAAAATTCTTTCAAACGATATCGGGAGATGTTAGACAGAAGCGTGTGAGCGTTAATGGTCTTCAATCAGTTGGCGACGATTTCACTACCCTGTGGACTGCGACGAACATACAGAACTTGAAGAGAAGCATTTAGGATCGATGATTTGATTTGGTTTCGCCATTTAGGGTTTATTGTTTATATATATGGATTCTCCTGGTTCTGTTCTTGAACCATGGCAAGTTGTATATCAAATTCGTTTTGAGCTGAATAAATAAACTGTGGGTGATTTTGGCCAATTGAACGCAAATTCCAGTTCTGTGATACGAGAATATCGAGTTTTTTATTCTGGTCAGGGCTAAAAAAATATTGCTTGTTTTGTACCAGTAATATTTTTCTTTAACACCTTTTACTAGTATAAATGTAAAGATAAACTCTTCCCTTGAAGTAACATGCTTTTCTCTCTTTTTATTATATTGTTATCATGTTTTAATAATTCCTATCGTATTATATCGCTGGCAACATATTCTAAATTAAATATGAGTGCTTCATAATCCTGAATAAGTTTTTATTTTTTTGAGAAGTTTTTATCTAATTTTATCTAATTAAAATAACCAAACAAGTATTGCGATGAATTGAAATGTATTTATTCATTATTCCATAAAAACACACTTAGCTGACAATGAGGTAAAGACTTATTCCATTACTTTCCCATGAAAAAAAATAATAATAATGAGTTCACATGTGTTTTGTGGTAATCAATGGTTAATCTTTTATAAATAAAAATAATGTAAGTGTGATAATACATAATGTAAGTGTGATAATATTGATTTGTTAATGTTTTATAAATAAAAATAATGTTATTGAAACATAATTATTTAGTGCAAGTGTAGTGTGTAAAAAGTGTATAATGATAATGAATCTTAAGTGATTGTCACTAATGTTATTGGGCATTATGCTAGTTTTATGCTAGTTTGATAGCCATATATGCTTAGTTTCAATCCCCTAGACTTGTGAGATGTATTAGTGTATTTCAATAGATTTAAGAGAGATTTCATACACTAATGTAAGAAGCATTGCTTAAATTCATCCTCTAATTTTTTTTTGAAAAGTAACAAACTTAAACTATATACCAACTCATACTCTAATCATATAAACATAAACTATAATTCATACTCTAATCATATAAACATAAACTATAATTCATACTCTAATCACATATGAAATGGTGATCAAAAATACTAAACTAACACAAAAATCCAACAATAAACAACATACAACATAGTATATTTATTAATGATTTTCTTTTACTATATATAAATAATTAGAATAAATTAAAGTTAAATGTTCAAATGCCAACCCTTTAACCACATATGAAATGATGAACAAAAATACTAAAATAACAAAAAAATCCAACAATAAACAACATACAACATAATATATTTTTTAATAATTTTCTTTTACCTTATATAAATAATAAGAAGAAATTAAAATTAAATGTTCAAATGCCAACCCTTTAACCAAACATGCATATAAGGAGAGTTGTCCCTACTCTTAAAAACATAATGCAAAGTGGAAAGATGATAAAAGAGTATGGAAGAAGAAATACTATTAAAGAAGTGATGAAGAAAATAATATGATGTCATTCCTTTAACCAAACATGCATATAAAGAGAGTTATCCCCAATCCTAAAAACATAATGCAAAGAGAAAACATAATGAAAAGTGGAAAGATGATAAAAAAGTATGGAAGGAGAAATACTATTAAAAAAGTGTTGAAGAAAATAATATGAAAATAAAAACATATAAACATATAATAAAAGACCTTATGGTATTTCAAAATTTAGTTTAAATTCATAATATTATATGATAGTAAAAAGCCTCATACATGTCACAATTAATGAGACTTCATAGTACTTCAAAAATTTAGTTTAAATTCATAATATTGTATGATAGTAAGGAAGTTTCATACATATCATATATATAATTTCAATTGAAAATATTCCATATGAATTGATAATATTGTAGAAGGTTATATATAAAAATTAATGGTATATATGTATTTAATATATTATTTTATTATTTAATTTTTATGTTATATTTATTTAAATTTTAATTATATTTTTTATTTTTTTAATTTTTTTTTATTTATATTTATTATAAAAATAAGTTAAATTAAATTACGTACAATTCTAAATTTATATTAAAAATATATAATATTTTAAATTTATATATCGAAAATGAACTCAAACCAAGTGACTGGGTGAAATGTACATGTGGTTGACAGCTTCAAAACTTACAACTCATGGACCCTATTTTGAAAAAAGAAAACAACTTGTTGGAAAGAATATGGTCTTTTATTTTTAGGTGTAGTAAAATACAAAGGACTTAAGAATGCTCAGTGCTCTTCGCAGACTGCGCACATGGAATAAAGTACCGAGTTTCATTACTAAAGCCTATGCGAATGCGAGACTTTTAAAACGCCAAATAGCTTTTAAAAACACAGAAAAGCAGAAAGCAAGAATCCTTCTCTACCTTCCATTGTTTCTACCTTTTTATAGTGCGAATTTCCTTAATAGAGGAGGTAGATATTTTTGTTGCTAAAGAAGAAAAATCATTTTTTTAAGCTATTGAACAGTTTCCTCCATCGCTAGATCGCAGCCTACTTTGATCTCTTTTGGTACTTGACAGACTGTACTGAACTGTCCAGTTTTTGTGAAACAGCGGGCGCAGAAGAGACTAAGCAACTTTACTCTTCTTGGTTATATTTTTTATTTGCATCAGCTTTCGGCACTTCTTTTTGGTATATGAATACTCGAGCAAATTGTTGTTTTATATATAGAGGCGGGGAGGATCTATACGGAGTACGAAGGAAATTAGCTGGCTTGCCTGCTGGGACAAAGGAACGTCTGTCCGCAATAGATCTATTATTATTATAGCCCGTAGGATTTATACTATTTATATGTGCCACTGCACTGAATTGCAAATTTCAGGAGGAAATATCAAGACAGGAGGGGCGCCTTTGGTGGTGAAGCAAGTGTGGTCATTCTCCTGGTCCTGTTATTGAACCATGGCAAGTTGTATATTGGTCATTTTGAGATGAAGAAATAAACTCCCGGTGACTTTGGCCAATTGAACGCAAATTTCGTTATTAGTGCTGTGTTACGAGAATAGCGTGTTTTTTATTCTGGTTAGGGTTAAAAAAAATATTACTAGTTTTACATTGTACGATTAATTATTTTTTTCCAAACTTTTAGTAATATAGTATAAATGTAAAGATAAACTTTTCCATATATACATATATATACATGTTTGATATAGTTTTCTTGTATAAAATAGTAAGTGAGTGCAATATTAAGGCATTCCCATTAATTAGTTGTTGATTTTCTTTAAGTTTTTCTTGAAAAAATGAGATTAAAAACTAATCCATAATTCTAAAATATGAAATAACAATTTAATAAAGAAATAATCTATCACAATAATTTAAAATAAAATAATAAACATAAATTATATACCATCCTTTCATAAATCTTACATAAAAGTTTTTTTTTTTTAAATGTGACTAGAAACTGCTTCAAAATTTTAAAAAGTGAAATAACAACTTAATAAAAAAATAATATATGACAATGATTTAAAACTAAAATGACTCAACAATAACAAACATAAATTATATACTATCCTTTCATAAAACTTAAATAAAAACTTAACATAATGTTTCTAGAAACTGCTTCATAATTTTAAAAAGTGAAATAACAACTTAATAA
>JASDQU010589797.1:0-10257 GCA_032191745.1 Picea mariana
AAACCCTATTTTCCACAGAGTGTAACTCCCACAATACAACGACCCATAAGATGAATTTTTAACCAAAGATACTTGGATATGTTTTCTCACCTTCATAGCAATTTCAGAATCTGAATCATTATAGAAATAAATTTATAGCGAAAATGGTGAGATGACCTAAAAATAACATAACTTAGAAAGCACCATCAAAAGAATTTATCCTTCCTTGCATTTCGGCCTTCTTTTCTTCACTTTCCTTGGAATTTAGGCTTAGATATCATTTTTATACCTTATACACCTATAGATATTCAATATTCTCAAGTGTGTTTCAAATGAGAGAGTCTTTTCTCTTATTTATACTCTCCAAGTAGCTTCCTTAAAAACATCTTCTAGGTCACTTGGCCCCACTTTCCTTATTTTAGGGTTGGGTCCACTTCTAATTTCTCCATTAAAATTATTATTGAAATAATTTATTTTGTATTCACTTTGAATTATAATACACTCATCACTTCACTTTATTATTTACCTTTTAAAATCTCTTAAACCACTTTGATTACTTTGACCTTTTGGGGCTTCTAGATGACATATGAGGGTCCTCCAACTTCGTAAGGCCATAACTCTCAAACCGTGTGGAGTTATGTGACGTTCTACATACCACCAGAAATGGCATGACATGCATTATCCATATAGAATAGTATTATCTGAAAATATATCATCACTCATACTTTTACCCATCAAACAAACTTGGGTCCATTACCCAAACCCAGGGTCTCCAACTTCTCATGGCCATAACTCTCTAACCGTGAGGAATTATGTGACGTTCCACATACCACCGCAAATGACATGACAAGAACTATCCATATAGGATATTTTCCCTGACAAATTCACTTTCCTTCATCTCATTATTCCACAATTAATCGTGGATTCTCTTACTCCACAAAGCGTCTTCCCGTTAGGGATTTCACCATAAGGGGATCACTTTGGAGTTCATCCATATTTACTTCTTATCAACCATGAAAAAAAAATAATGAGTCATATTTACATCAAACACTATTGGGTCCATTACCCAAACCTTTGTGCTATGGGTCTTTCTTCAAGGGTTGACATCAATTACAACCAACCTTAATCAACAGAAATTAGCACTCCTCAAACCCTCAAGATTGAAGGATATATCAAAAATAAAAAGGTAATAGTCCTAATTGATTCTGGTAGTACTCATAATTTCATTCACTATAAATTAGCCAAAGCTCTCAATTGATTTATATATCCAATGCCATAGTTTCAAGTAATGATTGAAAATGGAGAAACTATCAATTGCTCAGGAAAATTCCATAAGATCAATCTTACTATGGGGGAATATGTAATGAATAGTCCAATTATTTCTATATCCATGGGTGGTGTTGATGTCGTACTAGGATTCTAATGGTTACAATCATTGGGAACAATGTCTTTTAATTTTCAAGAACTTTTCATGAAATTTTCATTGGAAGGAAAGGAACTTGAGTTAAGGGGTATCACAAGGAAACCCAATAAGGTGATAAGCTCTAATGGCATGACAAAATTATTGAAAAAGGGGTATCAGGGTGTAATTGTACAACTATGCTCACTAGATGTTCAACCATCTAAGCCATCTATTCCCCTAGATATCCAAGGGATCATTGATAATCATTCCAAAGTATTTGAAGATATTCTCAAAGGTCTTCCACCCACTCGAAGTCATGATCATGTTATTCACCTAATTCCTAGGAGTGTTCCTCCTAACATCAGGCCTTACATATTCCCTTATGCCCATAAGACTGAAATTGAGTGTATGGTTGAAGAAATTTTAGAATATGACATTATTAGACCTAGCCAAATTTCTTAATCTGCACCGTTGGTAATGGTACTCAAGAAAGACGACTCATGGCATATGTGTCCATATTATAGAGAGCTCAACAAGATCACTATTAAAGATAATTTTACCATTCACGTCATTGATGAATTGTTAGATGAACTACATGGAGCAATATACTTCACAAAGTTGGATCTTCGTTTAGGGTATCATCATATTAGAATCAAGGAAGCAAATATCCCAAAAACAACATTATGAACTCATGAAGGCCATTATGAATTTTTGGTCATGCCTTTTGGCTTTACGAATGCACCTTCCACATTCCAAGGTTGATGAATTCCATTTTCAATCCCTTCCTTCAAAAATTTGTGTTAGTATTTTTTGATGATATACTAATCTATAGAAAGTCTTGGGAGGATCACCGTGTTACGACTACTAAAGGAGAAACAACTATATGCCAAACCATCCAAATGTTTCTTTGGGGTGAAGGAGGTAGAGTATTGGGGTCATATTGCATCTCATGAAGGTGTCAAGGTAGACCCTAAAAATATTAAGGTCGTGATGGACTGGCTAATTCCCAAACCATTGAAGAATATTAGAGGATTTTTGGGTTTGATAAGTTACTACCACAAGTTTGTTCGGAACTATGGAAGAATAGCAACACCTTTAACAACATTAACTAATAAGGATTCATTTTCATGGACTCTAGAGGAAACTCAAGATTTTGAACAACTTAAAGAGGCGATGTGCAAAGATCATGTCTTGACCACACCACACTTCAAAAAAACCTTTATTGTGGAATGTGATGCATCGGGAAATGCCATTGGTGTTGTTCTAATGCAAGAAGGAAGGCCCCTTGCTTTTTAAACCCATTTATGAGAAGGAAATGATGGAAATACTACATGCATTGAAGAAATGACACCCTTACCTAATAGGTAGGAAATTCAAGGTCAAAATAGATCATGATAGTCTTAAATACTTCTTGGAACAAATACTATATTCAAAAGAACAAAACAAATGGGTGACCAAGATGTTGGGTTATGATTTTGAAATCATCTACAAAAAAGGGAAGAAAAATGTTGTTGAAAATTAATTCTCAATAAAGGATGAAGATGTTGAGGCCTTTCTCTGTGCTATCTCGATCATCCAACCCAATTAGATAATATAAGTGAGGTATGAATGGAAGAATGATGAAAACGTGTGGACTCTCATTCAAAGGTTGCAGCAGGATTCCATTGCATCAGATACATTTACATGGAAAATGATTCACTATGGTACAAATATCACTTATATTTATGTAAGAACTTCCAAATCAAACAAAATGTACTCTTGGAATTGCACACCTCTTTGATAGGAGGGCACTCAGGATTTTTGAAAACCTACCATATGGTCAAGAAGTAATTTTTTTTGGGATGGCCTTAAAAATGATGTTCAAAGGTTTGTGGAAGAATGTTTTATTTGCCAACAAAATAAGGTGGAAACAATGAAGACCCCGGGTCTTTTACAACCATTATCCATCCCAAGTCAACGATGTGAGGACGTTTCCATGGATTTCATCGCAGGGTTACTGAAGTCTGAAGGAAAGAGTGTCATCATGGTGATTGTTGATAGGCTGACCAAGTATGCACACTTTTTTGAACTCCCTCATCCTTTCAAATAAAGTACAGTTTCCATCGCATTCATGGAGATAGTTCAAAAGATACATGGAAGCCCAAAGATTATTGTAAGTGACAGAGATCCCATCTTCATTGGACATTTTTGGACATAATTATTTTCTTGTTTGGGTACTCAATTGGCTCATAGCTCATCTTATCATCCTCAATCTTATGGAAAAACTGAGATAGTGAAAAAATGTTTGGAAGGATTCCTTCGTTGCCTTGTCTCTGATAAACAAACACAATGGTACAAGTGGTTACCCTTGGAAGAATAGTGGTATAACACTTCCTCTCATACTGTAACAAAAATGACACCATTTATGGCACTCTATGGATATCACCCACCTTCCATGACTTCTTATATAAAGTAAAAATATAAGGTTGGATTAATGGAATATCACATTGAGCATCAACAACAAGTTCTCCAACTCTTAAAGGACAACCTCATCATGGCACAAAATCGCATGAAACAACAAGAAAATCAACATCGTAGTAAAAACAAATTTGAAGTAGGGGATTGGGTATTTTTAAGACTACAACCATACAAACAAATGTCCCTCAAGCAAGCTCAGAAGGATAATAAATTATCACCAAAGTACTATGGCCCTTATAAGGTGTTGCAAAAGATTGGTACTATGGCATACAAGTTGGAGTTGCCTACATCTTCGCGAGTACACCCAGTTTTCCATGTTTCATGCTTAAAGAAGGTTATAGGTGACAAGATCCTAGTTCAAACTATATTGCCAGAAATTGATGAGGAAGGAAAAATCATATTGAAGCTTGAAGCTATCACTAACACAAGAATTCACCAGCTGAGGAATTGATCCATTTCAGAGTATCTCATTTAGTGGAGGAAACTACCTACTGAAGATTCCACTTGGGAAGATGAGTATTTTATACAAAAGCATCAATAATTAATAAAGCATTGTGGACAACACTTGTCTGAAGGGGAGGGGAATGTTAATCCCTAAATAGTGGAACATTACCCCTTAATTGGGGCATATTACATTAGTATTGTTATTTTATTTATGTCGGCTTGGGTCGATTAGTTGTAATTGTACCTCCTATTCTCCTATATATACTAAGGAGACCTTTTCATTTCGAATCATCTTGAATTTGTAAATTTATGTTGTGTATAAGGAGGTTTCCCCCTCGAAGAGGCTTATTATCTAAAATTCTCTCTTTGTCAAGGCATTGAGTACTTATTCTGAGGTTTTTTATGCTATTTTGATATTTGGTTCTTAACATTTTCTCCCATTTGGGTTTCCACGTAAATTATGGTGTAATGTGTACTTGATGTGATGGTGTTGATGTGATGATGCTTATGTTTATATGCTCATGATATATTGATGATATACTGATGATATATTGATGATAGACTGTCGATTAAGTTGAATTTTATATATTATGGTTAAAAGTGATAAAAGTGATCATATTGATTCACACCCCCCCCCCTCTCAGTATTCCAACAATTGGTATCACAACAGGTCCTTCAACAAAACAGTTTAACAACTAGAAGGAAGATCATGAATTACATTGAGAATGGAGCACCAATATTCAATGGTCAGACTGGTTTGGACTATGAGATATGGAGCAAAACAATGCAAACACTCTTATAGGCACATGGATATGAAGTTTTGCAATCGATTGTTACGGGATACACCACTACAAATAAACCGAATACTACATCCAAGAAGGAATTAAAAATAAACAACAAAATATCCATGGATTTCATCTGGGAAGGATTACCTAATCCGATAAGAGAGAAAGTGGGAAAATTTTCATCAGCCAAAGAAATTTGGCATAAGCTACGTAATATCTATTCCAAGGAATCTCCCACCACAGAGTCAGATCCCATTAAAGAAAGTGCGGGTACAGAACAAGAAGAAAGATGTTCATCATGTCAGACAGATTCAAAAGAAGAAGATTGTGAAGAAGGAAAAATAGAGCTTAAAGCAAAATTAATCAGTGTTTTAGACGAATTGACAAAAGAAAGGAAGACAAACATGTATATTAAGGAACAATTAGTAAGGAAGTATTCTCAAGAAATTTTTGAAGAATCCCAACAAGTCATCATGAATCTAAATGCTCAGCTAGAAGAATCTAGAAGGATTGAAGAAACACATAAAAGTCAAATGGAAGAAAAGCGGTGTTTGGAAGTCGAAATAGTAGCACTAAGAAAGGAAGCAATGAAAGAGAAGTAGTGTTTGGAATATAAAAGAAAGGAAGCAGAGAAAAGAGAAAGTATTTTGACAGATCATCTTAAGGAAATAACTGATGACTTAAATCAGCTTGAAGAAAAATTCGGTCAAGAATAGAGAAGACTTGAAAAATAAATTATCTCCTTGAAGATCCAACTTGAAGAAGCAAAGAAAATAGAAGAATTCACGAAGATTCAGATGACGAATAAAGAAGAAGAGGTTGAGAAGATTGAAGAAGAAGTTGTCAAATTGATATCCAAAATCATTAAGCTCGGTAAGAGCATTGAAGAGACAGAAGCATCGACATCACCCATAGAAAATGTTGAATAGAAACACTCTAGGTTTCTAGAAAAGAAGAATGAAGAAAATAGTAAGAGTTATGTAGAAGTACTCAAAGGAAGGAATCATGGTCATCTAGAATTAAATAAAAATTATAGAAATATATCTTCAGGAAGACCCTCCACATTCAAGCCACAAAGAAGCTTCAATCATGATCATTATCAGCCAAGGAAGGAATTCAAAAGGAATACACCACAAAGAAGATCATTCACTCCCAGGTATGTAAACTTGTAACATTCAGTTCCACTTATCACATTATAACATTGATTTATTCTTTGAGGACACTTGCGAGCAAGTGATCTGGTATAAAATTTGGTACATTATGATTTTCAGTTTGATTTATATTCTTATGCTTTGATTATGAGTTATATTTTGATGAGCATTGAGATTCATATGTTTTTATAGATGTATATATTGACAGGTATTATGATGAGATTTCCTAAATGTGAAGGAAACGTGATAGGTTGAGGATGTAGATGGCATCAATAGACTTCCTTGGAATCTAGATTGAGTCAGGGAGTAGACTTGTATTTTGGTTTGAGTATTTGATTTATACACATATATCATTGATGGTGAATTCTATATGGATCTCATATATATGGATTATTGACATCGTTTTTGTCAGTGGGTGTAGGCTTGGTGACACTTGCTAATACGAATCACATATGGAGTAAAGGGGTCATACACAAAAACCAGACAAATGATGGAGAGGTGTGGCAACGTCCCTGTCACAGCCTACTAGCACTCTTGTTGTTATCGGAATGTAAGGCTAACGATTACCTCGTTTCGAGATGGTCCACGATGTTGTGAGGGAAGGCTGATATAGTCGCTCATGAAGAACTCTAAGGGGCATGCAATAAGGTGGAATCCTTATTCCTTAGAAAATCCCTTAGTCTCTCACAAGGTCGATTGGTGGAGTGTTGACTCCAAGTGTCTGAAAAACTTCCAAACTAGTCATTGGTGAGTGGAACCCTTGGAGCACGGAGTGCATCTTGAAGGGCATGTCACATAAACAAAATTGTGAGTCACTAAAAATATATAAGGCCTAAGAAATCAAATAAATGCTTAGACTATGTTAGAAAAGAGCATACAATTTATTATTAAATTATAAACTAGAAAACTAACAAAGAGTCTAAGTATAGATGGTTGACCAAATAAAACATTAAAGGAGTTAAGGAATTTTTGGCTAAATAAACATTAGTAAAGGAAGATCAAGAATAAATTAAGATATATGCACAATTGTGCATGTTATTAATAAAAATGAATTTTTAATTAAAAATAAATCATTTCTTGAGAGAATGAGTTGTTAACCTAGATTAGTATCCTAAGAGAATTAAATCACTAAATCATAACTAAAAGAAGACTCATAATCAAACTCAAACTGAAATTTAGTTAGGGAACACAATAAAGGAGGGAATGGGGAACTAAGAGACAACTAGGAGGAAAAATAGGAACAATTGGGGAGTGTGAGGGAAAATGGTTAATTAATTAAAATAAAAAGGGATTTAACATGTGCAACTTGGGGAGAGTGTGACATGTGTTGTGGGTGAATAATCCTTAATTTAATTATTTAAAATTGTTTATTTGTGCATGAGAGGACATGTGTCAATGCAAATTTTCCTATAAAATAAATGGTGAGGAAGAGAGAAGTTTCCCTATTATTGGCTGAATGTTATGATGATGGAATTTTTATTGGCTAGTTTACTTGTGGAGAGTTGGGCTGCAAACTTGTGCAAGAGGTAGAAGCCTCTCCTTGTGAGGGAAAGTTGTACTATAGAGATCTGGTTTTTGTGTGTGGCCCCTTTGCAGCTCGGGGGGCTAAGGGGGAAGAATAGTACCCCTAGTGTTGGCTGGGAGGTACCGGTGAAGTCATTAGATTAGCAAGTGAAAGGAAGGGAGCATTGCGCCAGTCGACAAAGCGATCATCATCAACAACAATTTTCTTGTCTTGGTTACAGTATTTAACAATTTGATTATTGTGATAATTTATAGAAATTTTAAAGCAATACTTTCATTTCAGAAGAATGATATAAATAAACTTAGTTACTTCTATGCATAGATGAGTGCCCAAATGGGTAAAATTGTGTAGTTGTACTTCTATATATATATATATATATATATATCAATCGACGTATTGCTCAGTTTTTTTTTATGAATCGATTTGGATTGAGTTTCTTGGTATATTGGAATGTTTAAAAAAAAATTCATTATCTATCATTCATCAGGTTGATTTACCAATAGCATATTCAATTTACAGTTACTGGAAGGAATAATAATAACTTGCTCATTATTGTTAATTTGAATTTCATGTTGTTCCTTATTTATTAGAAAAGTTTATTATTCAAGTTACATTATAACTCTAATGGTGTAAGAATTACTCTGTTGAGATTGTGATGTATTTATATGATCGATTTATCATATTCTGGACTATAGGCTTGAAAATACATGATTATTAGAATGCTTTAAATCCTATATTTTATAATAACCCAGAATATTATTGATTCTGTATATAGCATTTTGTTAGATTTTTAATTAGAGTAAACATGGAACAAATTCAATCACTCATTAGTAATAAAAGGCGACCTGTTATGTTACTTTTGAAATTGCTATAGTTAGGTCCTTCCTACGTAAAATATGATGCTATTTGGGTGGGTCAGAATGCGGTTAACCTTTAACTTATCAATCTCTAAGTCATGTATCCTGATTTAATTTTAACTCTAGTAATTATTATTACAAATACCGTAGTGATCACTCCTTCCCAACAATTCTAGTAACTTAATCTATGGATTGTCGTCAAATCGGAAAGGGAGATCTTGTGCCTGTATTTGTATTCATTTTTAACATGACCTTATATACCCTTAATGGAGATCTCATTTCCGCACTCATTTCTTTTGTTTCAGTGTATCTGCAAATCTACAGTGAGACCGATAATTTCTTTTGGTCTAGTGGTTATTTTTCGACCCCCACAATAGTAAGATCGGTAAATTTTTAAGAGAGATATAATATTCTTGATTGTTTCATGTACCATAAACTATACCATACCATGTACCAAACCTGTACCAGATCATGCATCAACCAAAACTTGTGCCAACACCATATCATGCATCAACTATGTATCTCACCATGCATTAATGTCATCAAGGAATGCCTCATACATATACCAAAAATGCATCTCAAACAATGTTCCTAATATCCAAGATGCTTCTCAAACCATGTACCTCAACCATATACCATATCACTCATGATATGTCTCAATCATGCCATACACCATGTACCATAATATATCATCAATGAATTGTTAAATTTGGAAACATCGATAGTCAGTCTACAATGAGAGGTCATATGGGCCACCCTGAGGCTAGCCAGGGAAATTCAGAGAATCAACCAGTCTTGTGAGTTATTGAAAAAAGCCAGGGGGAATGTACAACCTCTATGAGTCAAACCAAAATTCAGGACGAATGAGATGCTATGTAAGTCTAATGAAAAATTCAAGGGGAAATGTTAAGATCCAAATATCAATATAGCATAGAAAAACCTCAGAATAAGTACTCAATGCCTTGAAAAAGAGAGAATTTTAGGTAATAGGCCTCTTCGAGGGGGAAACCTCCTTATACCCCACATAAATGTCCAAACACAAGATGATTACGAATGAAAATGTCTCTTTGGTATATATAGGAGACTAGGAGGTACAATTACAAATAATGGACTAAAGCCTACATAAATAAAATAACATTACTAATGTAATATGCCCCAATTAAGGGGTAATGAGCCACTACTTAGGGATTAACATGCCCCTCCCCTTGAGACAAGTGTTGTCCATAACGCTTGAGTAACTCTAGATGCTTCTGTATAAAAGAATCATCTTCCCAAGTGGAATCTTCAGCCAGTAGTTTCCTCCATTTAACGAGATACTCTGAAATGGATCTATTCCTCAGCTGGTGAATTCTTGTGTCAGTGATGGCTTCAGGCTCCAATATGATTTTTCCTTCCTTGTCAAGTTCTAGAAATATAGTTTGAACTGGGATCTTGTCACCTATAACCTTATTTAAGCATGAAACATGGAAGACTGGGTGTACTCGTGAAGATGCAAACAACTCCAATTTGTATGCCATAGTACCAATCTTTTGCAACACCTTATAAGGGCCATAGTACTTTGGTGATAATTTATTATCCTTCTTGGATTGCTTGAGGGACATCTGTTTGTATGTTTGTAGTCTTAAAAACACTCAATCCCCTACTTCAAAACTTCTTT